>NW_020717784.1:15250-33422 GCF_900518725.1 Notechis scutatus | reverse complement strand
CTCCTCCTCCTCCTCCTCCTCCTCCTCCTCCTCCTCCTCCTCCTTCTTCTTCTTCTTCTTCTTCAGTCGTGCTGAAAAGATCTTCTCAACCCGTTGAAGATTTCTTTCCCATCGCCTGGTGGTCAGGAGCCAGCCTTCCCAGAAAAGATCTGGGGAGGGTCTCTGGAGCTAAACCATGGTTAAGGAGACAGCATTGGGAGGACACCTTCCCAAATCATGGGCTGGTTTGGTATGTAAACTCCAGGAAGCCACATGGCGTGGAGACGGCATTCATCATTCACTGTTTGGTTGTTATGGCAACAACTGCTCTAAAATTCCTCATGGGTAAACAAGTTCATTTCTGCAGAATAGGGGAGAGAACAGGCACTCTTGCATTGCAAATCCAGGTTTACTCAATGGGTACTATAGGTCGGATATTCCTGGGAGCAGGGCTCTCCAACCTTGGCCACTTTAAGACATGCGGACTTCAACTCCCAGACTTCCTCACTCTGGGAGTTGAACTCTGGGAGTTGAAGTCCACAAGTCTTAAAGGAGCCAAGGTTGGAGACCCCTACCTGGGAGGGCTCAGCGTGGGTGAGCTTCAGATCTCGCTCCACATCTAAAGCCCCAGATCACTACTACTTATAACTTGATTTGCTTCCAGTTGTTTGCAGATCTTCTTTTAAAAAAATTAGTATCTTTTCCAGGATCTTCCCAGGTATAGATGATAGACTGAACCAATCAGTCTAACATCCATATCTGGGAAATTCCTGGAAAAGGTAATTAAAAAAAACAAACGGTCTGCGAACAACTGGAAGCAAATAAAGTTACAACTGGTCATAGCCAGCATGGGTTTTGTTAGGGTTTGAGGATTAACCCCTAGCAGAGTATTGCAGCAGTAGTCAAGCCAGGCAACCAAAGGAGAGCGGAAGGGCCCCAGAGTATACACACACTGAACACAAACACTGTTTGTAGTTTAAATAGTTTTTAATCCAGTTAGAGTTTAAGCATTGTCATTCAGTCCATCAAGTCATTCACAGTATTTCCATCCAGTAAGACTCACTAGTATAGTCCAAGTTAAGAGTCCTTGCAATATCTTTATCAGCCGATAAAGATATCTTCTCCTCCTCCGGTTTCACTCTCCAGAGAAACAAACGCTGGATATTCAGTAAACAGTAGCAAACAAGAACAGTTCAGTCACAGGCACTCACAGTCAGTAATCTCAGTTAGTCGCAGTAGCACACAGTAAGTCGCAGCAGCACACAGTTACAGTAACAGACAGTAACAGCCAGTAAGTAAGTCACAGACAGTAGACAGTAAGCTTTCCAGCTTCTAATGCTTCCTTATATTGTAACTTCTAACCGCACCCTTAATCGGCTAATTGCCTGCTGCATTTTGCTTAAAGTGATAAGCACTTAAACCATGATATCTAAGTTTTATATATTTATTCACCCAAACCATATTTGGTATCAATGTTATACCTAACATACTCCCCTTTTGGGTGAAATAAATATATAATACCTTTACAATCTTATCCCATATTTTTCACAACTCTCCTGGTGCTTACTGGCACCTTGGGCTTTAGTAAAATTATCAGCTAAATTGTCCTCCGACATACAGTACTCTAGCTGAATCATCTTACTTCTTACAGATTGTCTCACGTTTAGGTATCTTAGATCTGTATGCTTGCTCCTTGTTTTTACTCCAATATTTGTGGCCATTTGAATTGCTGCCTGATTATCTTCATGTATAATTATAGGATAATCTACAGTTATACCTATATCAATTAACATTTGTTTATACATTATTAACTCTGTACATAACAATGATAAACAGGAGAATTCTGCCTCCATAGTAGACAAACTTATATGCTGTTGTCTTATTGACTTCCAGCCTATTAATGTCTTACCCAGCATTATGGCTGTTCCTGAAGTCGACTTTCTAGTGTCTCTTTCTGATGCAAAGCTAGCATCTGCATAAGCACTCAGAATTAAATCACCCTTTGGTTCTAAATACAATGAATAATTCATTGTCTTTTTAAGATATCTTAATATCCTCTTAGCTGCAATCCAGTGTCTTTCACATGGTGCAGAATTGAATCTAGCCAATTGATTCACACAGTATGAAATATCTGGTCTAGACCAATTACTAATATAACTCAAACTACCAATTAAAGATTGATAAATCACCTTATCAAACTCAGGGCTTTGTACATCAGTGTTGCTAAACTCCTGACTCATTGGAGTCTTAGCTGGCTTACAAAGCTCCATCTTGTAATCTTTTAACAATTTGCTTATCTTATCTTCCTGAGATATCTTAAAACCTTTCCGTGTTTTCTTTATATTCAAACCGAGATACTTCTTTATCTCCCCTAATTGCTTGATCTTTATTCTCTTTCCTAATGATGCTATTATTTTATTTGCTTCATCATTAGTTTCAGTAATCAAAGCAATATCATCTGTGAATAGTAATAATAATGATACTTTCCCATTTGTCTCCCTCTTAAACAGACATGGATCGGCTAAACCAGCTTTAAATCCTATATTGTCTAGTTCCTTTACAATATACTGGTTCCATTCATAGCCTGATTGTTTAAGACCATAGAGACTTTTCTTTAACAACCAACAATCATTATTATCCTTATTTTCACTTTTAATACCAACAGGTTTTTTCATATAAATAATATGTTTTAATGGGGCGTGCAAGTAAGCAGTTTCCACATCTAAATGGTTAACTATATAGTTTTTACTAGCTGCCCACACTAAAGCTGCCCTCAAGGTTGCTGCCTTAAGACTAGGTGCAAACACCTCATCATAGTCATTAGCATTCTGCCTAAAACCTTGGGCTACTAACCTTGCCTTATGGATTAAATTACCATCTTTATCTATTTTTACCTTAAATATCCATTTGCAGCCAATGGATTTCTTTCCTACAGGTAATTTGGCATTCTCATACACCTTCATATCACTTAATGAATTCAGTTCCTTATTCATTGCTGCATACCAACTTTCTTTTTCCTTAGTAGGATACTTTTTAATTTCTTCTACAGAATTAGGAACTTGATTAATCTGGCACACTGTGTTAGCCTGGTACCTATCAGGCGGTCTAGATACACGTGTAGTTCTTCTGGGAATTACAGGGCTTACAGGAGGACTTTGTTGAACTACTACCTGTTCATCTTCCTCATCCTGTTCAGCTATTGAATCTGTTTCTTCCTTTATGGGCACTATTTCATCCTGTATTTGTCTCTTTACTTTATTTTTAAAGTTACAGGGATAACTAATGGGATTTCTATAGGATTCAATAATTACATCTTTATTGGCATCCTGTTCTAATTTCTCCCATCCTTCATGTTCTAGAAATTGGGCACTAGCACTACATAACACTTTAGATGTGCCTTTCTCCCAAAATCTATATGCCCTATGGTTTGCCTGATAACCAACGAAGAAAAATCTTTTAGCTCTATGTTGCCCTTTTTTTCTGAGTTGTGCAGGAATATGCACCCATGCTGGTGCACCAAATGTGTGCAGGTAACTTAGATCAGGTTTCCTGCCATGCCACCTGGTAAATGGAATTTCACCTGTTGTTGTATTAACAACGTTGTTCAATATGTTATTAGCACACATTGTAGCCTCCCCCCACAAAGAATCAGGTAACCCAGAATCATTTAACATTGTTCTAACCATTGCCTGTAGTGTTTGGCCTCTTCTTTCAATAAAAACATTATGTTCTGGCCTGTATGGAGCAGACTTCTTATGCTCTATTCCAGCTATCTTAAGTCTGTTCTGGAATTTGTTATTAATAAATTCCGTACCATTATCTGTCACCAGGGTTATCAGTTGTCGTTTAGACTTTCTTTCAGCAAACCTAAGCCAATTGAAAAAATGTTGATATGTTTCAGTTTTGCTTTTCATTAAATAGCAAAACCCATATCTAGAATAATGGTCCATAATGCTCAGTATATATCTAGCACCCCCCATACTGGGTTTCTTTGGACCTATTATGTCTGCAAATACTACTTCTAAAGGTTCTTTTGTTTTGAAACCATTTAGCCTATTTGCAGGCAATACTTTGCTCTTATCTTCACAGCAAACATTACAACGCAAATATTTATCACAAGATTTTAACCTTATTCCTTCAGATAACTCAACTGTACGTTTTAGCATTTTAAAATTTACATGCCCCAAACGCCTATGCAATAAATGGATACATTCATCATGAGGCTTTATATTATTAAATACAGTTTGAGCCTCCCCTTTCTTACTATTATCTAATACATATAATGTTCCATTTAAAGCTGCAGTTACCCTTTTGTTATCTTTTTCAATTATGCAATTATTATCTTTAAAAGTAATTACATAACCTAATTTATCTAATACCCTTACTGAAAGCAAATTAAACTTTAGTTGCGGTACATACAACATTTTTATATCCTGGTTTATGTACGGACAACGTGCAAAACCTTGACCTTTCGCTTTCAGGTTCCAGCCGTTAGCAAGTGATATATGTTGAGAGCTTGTAGACATTTTTATAAATTTTGTCTTATCTCTTGTGATGCAGTGGGATGCTCCACTGTCAACCACCCATAAATTATTCTTCACATCAGAGTTGCTAAACGTGGCTAGTTCAAATGCTTTCTTTGGCTTTTTTACATTCTGGCTTTTTCTCTTTTTGCAGAATCTTGCCAAATGTCCTCTGCCTCCACAATTAAAACACTTTTTAATTGTGTATGCCGTCGAAGATAAATTCTCTTCTTCCAGGTGCTTTACTTTGCTTTGCTGGTTTCTTACAAGCTTTGAAGATAATTTCTCTTCTTTCTTATCTTCTCTCAGCTCGTCACGCTCACGCCTTCTTCTGGCTTCTTCTAGTAGCCTGCCTGTAATCTCGGTTAATGAGAGGCTTTCTTTTGGCAATACCTCTAACGAAGTCACATAGTCATCATAGCTTTGATCTAATGAAGATAATATTATGTAGACTTGTTGCAGTTCATTAAATATAAGCTCTTTTTCTTGCAAATCTTGAAAAATGCTCTTCATACAGTTTAAATGAACTAACATATCTCCATTCCTCTGAAGATGCGTTCGAAAAAGCTTCCGTGTAAGATTTATATGTGATCCTACACTGTCCCGAACATAAATCTTCCTGAGGTTCTCCCAGCAGTTTGCAGCATTTTCTTCTCCACGAATATGGACAAGCTGCTGATCACAGAGAGTCAGTCCTATGATGCATAAAGCCTGCTCATTCTTCAGTTTAAAGTCTTGTAACTTTTCGTTATCATCATCATTAGCAGGATCCCAGCTACTCACATCTGGTGGGTTTGCTATAATGTCCCACAAACCTTCTCTGCGTAGAAGTAAACTACATTTCATTGACCATGAAACATAGTTTGTTCCATCCAGCCTGGATATCATGGACAGTTGTGACAAATTTACTTGTGCCATTACTCTTCAGATATTTTGACTATTTTAAACTAATTAAAACAGTTTGTTTTTACAGTAATGTGCAACTCACACCAACTCTCTCTGCTATATCCTGGTTAGTTAGACTATGCTGCTGGGCCCATAACCAATTGTTAGGGTTTGAGGATTAACCCCTAGCAGAGTATTGCAGCAGTAGTCAAGCCAGGCAACCAAAGGAGAGCGGAAGGGCCCCAGAGTATACACACACTGAACACAAACACTGTTTGTAGTTTAAATAGTTTTTAATCCAGTTAGAGTTTAAGCATTGTCATTCAGTCCATTAAGTCATTCACAGTATTTCCATCCAGTAAGACTCACTAGTATAGTCCAAGTTAAGAGTCCTTGCAATATCTTTATCAGCCGATAAAGATATCTTCTCCTCCTCCGGTTTCACTCTCCAGAGAAACAAACGCTGGATATTCAGTAAACAGTAGCAAACAAGAACAGTTCAGTCACAGGCACTCACAGTCAGTAATCTCAGTTAGTCGCAGTAGCACACAGTAAGTCGCAGCAGCACACAGTTACAGTAACAGACAGTAACAGCCAGTAAGTAAGTCACAGACAGTAGACAGTAAGCTTTCCAGCTTCTAATGCTTCCTTATATTGTAACTTCTAACCGCACCCTTAATCGGCTAATTGCCTGCTGCATTTTGCTTAAAGTGATAAGCACTTAAACCATGATATCTAAGTTTTATATATTTATTCACCCAAACCATATTTGGTATCAATGTTATACCTAACAGGTTTGTTAAAAACAGATCATGCCAAACCAATCTTATTTCATTCTTTGATATAGTGGCTAAATTAGTAGACCAGTGAAATGCTGTGGACATAATATATTTAGATTTCAATAAGGCATTTGACAAAGTAGACCACAACCTACTTCTTGGTAAGCTAGAAAAAGCTAGAATAGACCAGTGGTCACCAACCAGTGGGCTGGGGACCACTTGTGGTCCGAGAGAAAATTTTGGTGGTCTGCAGAGAAATGTCACCCCCAAAGCAATTAATCCAGGCTGCATGGGAACACAAGGCTGTGTCACCATCATGGTTCGCGGGAACACAAAGTTTGCATCACTTGCATTGAGAACAACACAAGGTAGTGAGGGGAGGGGGGAAAGGGCAGAGGGGGGGAACTTGCCCCATTCGCCCCATGTGCCTCGCCTGGCCACTGGGCTGTTTCTTTCCGCTTCTTCTGCTTTTGGCTGCATGCAAGGAAAGCAGCCAAAGTCTTTCTTTCTCGCCCCCAAACTCTACCAGAAATGAGTCTTTGCGACCCTGCAAGGCCTCCTGCTCCAAGAGGCTACGCCAGCAAAGACTCATTTCTGGCAGAGTTTGGGGCAGAGAAAGAAAAACTTCTGCGGCTTCTGCTGCTTTCCTTGCATGAAGCCAAAAGTCTCTCTATCTCTCTCTCCCCCCCCACCCGAGAACAGAGCTGGAGATGGTATCCTGCAATCCCCAATAAAGAACGATTGATAGGAAAATGGGGGGGGGGGATTTTCCTGCAGACTTTTTTTTTGGGGGGGGGGGATTTTCCCAGAGTCTCTGGTCCGCAGGATGTAAAATGATGAGTTTGGGGGTCCCTGAGGTCCAAAAGGTTGGTGACCCCTGGAATAGACAACATCACCCCCAGATGGATTTGTACCTGGCTGACAAACCGTACTCAACGAGTAGTCCTTAACGGGTCTAAGTCTACGTGGAGGGTAGTTAGCAGTGGGCAGGGGTGGGGTTCAAAATATTTTGCAACCAGTTCTCTGTCTGATTGCTGAGTGGGCGTGGCCATGGTGGATGTGGCCTAGTGCAGTGGCCCCCAACCTTTTTTGAACCAGGGACCGGTTTCACGATTATTTATTCTTCCACGGACCGGTACCTGAGTAACGCGAGACTCCACCACCATCGGGACGGCTCTTTGTTCGAAGCCGCCCCCCCCCTCTTCAACGAAACTAAGGCGCGAGCACCCAAACGCCGCTTTCCAACAGAAAACCCGGAAGCGCCGTCGAAACAAGATGGCGGTGCCCAAGCTTTACGGCCCAGTAAAAAATGATCCACGGACCGGTACCTGTCCGAGGACCGGTGGTTGGGGACCCCTGGCCTAGTGGCCCCCTCGGCCACCATGGTGGGGGCCGTTTTTGCCCTCCCTGGGCTCCAGAGGCTCTGTTGACGCCAGAAATGGGCCTGTTTCTGGCCTTCCCGAGCCTCCGGGAGGTCCATTTTTTGGCCTCCCTGAGCCTCCTCACTTACCTGGGATCCAAAACGGGTCACGTGGAGACTCCTGGGAGTGGCAGGGCGGGGCAAGCAGGGCCAGCCAGTCGTTCCAACTACCAGTTTGATGAACCAGATGTAAAATTAACTTCCAGTTCGCCCGAACCGGTGTGAACCGGTAAAAGCCCATCTCTGGTAGCGAGGCATACTACAATGTTCCGTCTTAGGCCCAGGATTCTTCAATATCTTCATAAATGACTTACACGAGGGAATAGAAGGGGAACTCGCCAGATTGGCAGATCGTACTAAGCGGGCAGGAATAGCCCCAAACGTGGATAAAAGCAAAGCTCTACATTTAGGCAGGGGAAAAAAAACCAAAGGCCACAAGTACGGATTAGGCAACGCCTGGCTCAAAAACGGTCCCTGTGAGAGACACCTTGGAGTTCTACTTAAACATGAGCCAGCCGTGTGAGGCAGCGGCCAAAACAATGAATGCGATCCTTGGTGGTCTAAACAGAGGCATCGAATCCAGATCGGGTGAAGTAATCGTTCGTAAAGCCTTAGTAAGGCCATATCTGGAACACTGCATCCACTTTTGGTCACCAATACTACAAAAAAAGATGTTGAGATGAGAGAAGAGCAACTTAAGACGATCGAAGCAGAGGTGGCATATTCAGCCGGTTTGGACCAGTTCTGGGGAATTGGTAGTGGAAATTGTGAGTAGTTCTGGAGAACCAGCTAATCCCACCCCTGACTGGCCCCACCAACCCCCATCTCTTCTCTGCCTCCCGTGAGTCCCAGCTGATCGGCTGGGTCTCCTTTGGTTGCTCTGCATAGGAGAATGGAGCTGGAAAGCAGGTTAGTAGGGGGTGGGAGGGAAGGGGGATGTTGCAGTAACCTTCCCCTGCCACGCCCACCAAGCCACGCCCACAGAGCCGGCAGTAAAAAGTTTTTGAATCCCACCACTGGCTTAAAAGCCTGGAGACTAAAACATATGAAGAATGGCTGCAGGATTTGGGTTTGGCTAGTCTTGACATAAGAAGGACTTTTTAAGGGGGACCTGATGATGCTGCAGCGGTCGTAAGTGGGACAAATGGCCGCCCCTCCCTTCGTTCATTGCCGTTGTAACTTTAAACGACCACTAAGCAAACAGTTGTAAGTCGAGGGCCACCTGAAGTTTGTGACGGTGACTATTTGTCACCCTCAAAAGGAGAAAAAAGAGATTGCGAAGGAACAGCCCAGATAATTGAAGTCGGAACGATGGGGAAATCGTTTGTCTCAGTCCTCCCCGCTTGCTTCAAAGGGAGGGGATGCAACAGCCTGTTTTACTCACAGGAAACTGTCTCGTAAACTGAAAACAGTTTTGAACGCCGGGGAAGATGACACACAGGTAAACATCCCCTCGGTGTGATCTCACTGCTATTATGCTGGGTGCGTGGCCCTGAAATTTCTGACAATGAAGCTCTTGGTTAATCAGAAGAGAGCTGGATGGGGACCCTGGAGGTCATCTAGCCCAGTGGTTGCCAACCAGTGGGCTGGGGACCACTGGTGGTCCATGAGAAAATTTGGGTGGTCTGCAGAGAAATGTCCCCCCCCAAAAGCAATTAATCCAGGCTGCACAAGAACCAAAGGCTGCGCCACCCACATGGCCCGTGGGAACACAAGGCTTGTGTCGCTTGGATTGCGAACAACACGAGGTAAGGAGGGGAGGGGGGAAAGGGCGGATGGGGGGAACTTGCTCCACTCGCCCCCCGCGCCTGGCCTGGCCACCGGGCTGCTTCTTTCCGCTTCTTTCTTCTTCTGCTTTTGGCTGCACGCAAGGAAAGCAGCCAAAGTCTTTCTTTCTCTCCCCCAAACTCCGCCAGAAACGAGTCTTTGAGACCCCGAAAGGCCTCCTGCTCCAAGAGGCTGAGCTAGCAAAGACTCATTTCTGGTGGAGTTTGGGGGAGAGAAAGAAAGACTTCTGCTGCTTCTGCTGTTTTCCTTGCATGAAGCCAAAAGTCTCTCTCTCTCCCCGAGAATGGAGCTGGAGCCGGTATCCTGCGATCCCAAGTAATGAAGAATGATTGATTGGTAGGAAAACGGGGTGGGGAATTTTCCTGCAGACTTTCTTTGGGGATTTTCCCAGGGTCTCTGGTCCGCAGGATTTAAAATGACGAGTTTGGGGATCCCTGAGGTCCAAAAGGTTGGCGACCCCTGATCTAGCCCAACCCCCTGCCCAAGCAGGAGACCAACACCGTTTCAAGCCCCTTCAATTCTTCAAGCTCCACGGACGTTATGGGCTTCATGGACACTTGACCGTGGCAACTTGAAGACGTGTGGCCTTCAACTCCCAGGATGCCCCTGCCAGCCCTTTCAATTACTATGTGCCCGCTGAGGAATTCTGGGAGTTGAAGTCCACAAGTCTTAAAGTTGCTAAGGGGTGTCCAACCTTGGCAGTTGCAGCCCCCAAGGGCCTTGACCCAGAGCCCCATACATCCACGTCCTGGGAGTATCCCACGTGGCTAATTGTTCCCTGTGGCATATCAGCTGGGGCAATTTCCATTTCAAATTCAGAACAGAGCTATAGGTACCTTAGAGGTCTTCTAATCCAACCCCTGCACAGGCAGGAAACCCTATTCCATTTCAGACAGGTGGCTGTCCAGTCTCTTTTTAAAAACCTCCAATGTTGGAGCACCCACAATTTCTAGTGGCAAGCGGTTCCACTGGCCAATTGTTTTTATGGTTAAGGAAATTCCTCCTTAGTCCCAGGTTGCTTCTCTCCTTGGTTAGTTTCCATCCATTACGTCTTATCCTGCCTTCAGATGCTTTGGATAATAATTTGACCCCCCTTCCTCTTTGTGGCAGCTCCTCAAATACTGGAATACCGCTATCATTAGATATTAGAAGGACGACATTGGGTTTACAATATGGATTAGCAGAGTTGGAAGGGACCTTGTAAGTCATCTAGTCCAACCCCCCGCCCAAGCAGGAGACCCTACACCATTTCTGACAGATGGCAGTCCAATCTCTTCTTGAAAGTCTCAAGGGATGAAGCTCCCACAACTTCCGAAGGCAACTTCTGTTCCATGGGTTGATTGTTAGTGAGAAAGTTTCTCCTTATTTCCAGGTTGAATCTCTCCTTGTTCAGTTTCCATGCTTTATTCCTTGTCTGGCCTTCGGGTGCTTTAGAAAATGGCTTGACCCCCTTCCTCCTCCCTGTGGCAGCCCCTCAAATATTGGAAGATGCTCTCCTGTCTCCCCTGGTCCTTCTCTTCCCTAGACTTAGCCAGGCCCAGTTCCTGCAATCGTTCTTCATATGTTTTAATCTCCAGTCCCCTCATCATCCTGGTTTCTCTTCTCTGCACTTTTTCTAGCGTCTCAACATCTTTTTTTCATGTCTTCTTTGTGGCAAGCCCTGAGATATTGAAAAACTGCCATCATGTCACTCCATCCTTTTTTCCCTTAAACTAGACATGTCTTCTGTCCATCCATGGCTTGCTCAGATCTCTCTCTCTCTCTCTTCTTTCTTTCTTTCTTTCTTTCTTTCTTTCTTTCTTTCTTTCTTTCTTTCTTTCTTTCTTTCTTTCTCTTTCTTTCTTTCTTTCTTTCTTTCTTTCTTTCTTTCTTTCTTTCTTTCTTTCTTTCTTTCTTTCTTTTTCTTTCTCTCTCTCTCTCTTTCTTTCCTTCATTTCTTTTGCTTTGGAGAATAGCTTGACCCCTTCCTCCTCTCAGCCCCTCAAATATTGGAAGATGTTCTCCTGTCTCCCCTGGTCCTTCTCTTCTCTAGACTAGCCAGGCCCAGTTCCTGCAACCGTTTATCGTATGGTTTAGCTTCCAATCATCCCCTCATCATCCTGGTTTGATCTTCTCTGCAATCTTTCCAGAGTCTCAACATCTTTTTTTAGATCATGGTGACCAAAACTGGACGCAGTACTCTAGGTGTTTTACTAATACTCAAGCATCTGAGAAGACAAAACCGTGTCGGGCATGGTGGGGAATTCTAGGAGCTGAAGTCCACAAATCTTCAAATTGCCAAGGTTGGACATCCTTCTCCTCCGCCGTGCTTCTCAAACTTGTCAACTTTCAGATGTGTCGACCTTAACTCCCCAAATTCTCTAGCTCGTGTGTAGGGATGGAAACTCTTAGAATGTCCGCCCCCCCGCCAATATGGGGAATTGGCTGGGGAATTCTGGGAATTGAAGTCCTACCTAGTCATAAAGTGGCCAAGGGGTATCCAGTCCCAGAAGCTTTTAAGACTAGTGAACTTCAACATTAAGACTTGTGGAAGTGCTGACTGAGGAATTCTGGGAGTTGAAGTCTACAACACTTCAAGGGGCCAAGGTGGGGAATCCGTGGTGGGATTCAAATTTTTTTAGTACTGGTTCTGTGGACGTGGCTAGGTGGGCGTGGCCATGTGGCTGGGTGGGTGTGGCCTTTATTATTTTTTTGCAGCAAACCCTGCCCCGTTTTTTGGGCCTTCTGGGCCTCAGAGAAGCCTCCTCTGGGGGGCGTTTTTGCTCACAGAAGCCTTCCCTGGGGGCCCAGTGAAGGCAAAAAAATGGGGTGCGGAGTGGAGTACGAGGGGAAGTAGCTGCACCCCTCCCTCCATTTTTTGCCTTCCTGGATCTCAGGGAAATCTCCTGGGTGAAGCAGTAAGACAGTGAGGGGAATCCCAGCACAGCTGATCATCGGAACAGCTGATTGTCGGGAGGGGCTTGTGCACCCAGAAGGCAATGCGTCCCCCCCCACACCCCCTACACATGCACATGCAATCCCCCTGCCACTGCCCCCCGCCTCTCCCTTACCTGCACTGCACCTCACAGCTGATTTTGAGGCCTTTTTCGGCCTCCCAGACTTGAAAAAAAAGTCCTCTGCAAGGCTTGTCAGGACGAATAATAGGCCCGTTTCGTCACTTCTGGTATTACAGGAAGTGACGAAACGGGCCTATTATTCGCCCTGCAAAGCCTGCATAGGCTTTTTTTCAAGCCTCTGGGAGGCCGAAAAAGGCCTCAAACCGGCCCAAAAATCAGCTGTGAGGCGCACGCATGCTCAATGAGGTAAGGTTTGCCTGCAGCTCGCGTGTTGGCACAAATGACTCTGCATGCCACCTGTGGCACGCGTGCCGTAGGTTCGCCATCACAGCCTTAAGGAGTGACCGGGCAGGGAAGAATGCAGACAGCGAGGTCGGGCATGCACACAATGTTGCGCATGCACGAGAAGGACTGACTGGGTGGGGAGGGGTGACTGGGTCAGGGGCATGGCCAGCCGGAGGTTACTCCTGGCTCGGCGACCCACGCCAAATCCTTGCCACCGGTTCGCTTAAACCGCTGCAAACCGGCTGAATAACCATCACGGATGGGGAAAACACCCCCTCTTGTTCTAAATAATACTTGGAATATCATCCTCTGTCAGTAATGATAGGTAGTTGCGGCCCTCGTGAAATTCTTTTCACCCCCCCCTCCCCCAACTGTGCCAAGAACCAGCGTGAAGCTGTGGTTAAGCTATCGATCCAGAGATGTCAGCTCACAGGGTGGTGCTGGACCGTCACAAGGTTGTGTTCACAAAGGCTCCAGGGAGATTGTTGTGCAGGAAAAACGCCCTTGGGAGGAGGAATGGAAATAACCGAAGGGGAGGACGAAAATCAATCTGACCCCTGGGAAAAATGGCAGAGGTGTTCTTCCAGGATAAATGGGGATTGCGACTTGTGTGCCAAGCCACGAAAGAAATTGCATTGTGGTGCACAGTGGATAAAACCCCGTAGATTAACACAGTGTTATAATGCTTTGGTAAGACCACGCTTGGAATATTATGTCCGGTTTTGGACGCCAGGATGTACAAAAGATGTTGAGACTCTAGAAAGAGTGCAGAGAAGAGCAACAAATGGATGGAAACTAATCAAGCAGAGAAGCAACTAGAACTAAGGAGAAATTTCCTAACAGTGAGGACAATTAACCAGTGGAACAGTTTGGCACTAGAAATATTTTTTAAATTGCTTTTTTTTTTATTTTCTTTTACAAAATGACCATCTTTCAATTCAACGGTATATTAACTGGGTATATATATATATCTTGTATACATCTTCGTATTTAATATATGCTTGCACCTAGAAGTTGTGGGTGTTCCATCCCTGGATGTTTTTAAGAAGAGATTGGAGAACCGTTTGTCTGGAATGGTATGGGGTCTCCTGCTTGATCGGGGGGTTGGACTAGAAGACCTCCAAGGTCCCTTTCAACTCTATGATTCTCTTCTTCTGCTGCTAACCTCTTCTCTAAAGCACCCGAAGGCAGGACAAGAAGCCATGGGTGGAAACTAAGGAGAGAAGCTACCCGGGAATGAAGGAGAAATTTCCTGCCAGGGAGAACAATTACCCAGTGGAACAGCCTGCCACCAGAAGTTCTGGGTGCCCCAACACTGAGGGTTTGTAAGGAGAGATTGTGCAGCCACTTGTGTGGAATGGTCTAGGGCAGGGGTAGGGAAACTTGGCTCTTTTATCACTTATGGACTTCAACTCCCAGAATTCCTGAGTGAGCCATAAAAGGTTCCCCATCCCTGGCCGACTGGTTTTTCAGTTGTGAGGGAAATCTATTTTTGACTTGAATGGGACTGTATAATATACAAATGTAGGACATATATAATAATGACATATATAATAATATACATTTGTTGTCATCAGATACCTGGCTCATACTACCATATGTGGTGGACTTGTGAGGATGCTAGAAAATATTGGACTAAAATCCGCATGTGGTTGGAAAAAATGACAAAGAAACACATAGATTTGAAACCGGAGTTTTTTTTATTGGGAATTTTAGCAGATACATACAGTAAAGACTTGAAATATCTGATTGTAAATGTATTAACAGCGGCTAGGATTGTATTTGCTAAAAATTGGAAAAATGAGAAAATACCATTGCAGGAAGAAATTATTAAGAAAATATTGGAATGTGCTGAGATGAGTAGATTGACATTTGAAATTAGAGAGCAAGAGGATAAACAATTCTATAAAATTTGGGACCTTTTCTATCAATGGTTGGATGATAAAATATAATAATAGAATATCTAGAATGTTAGATAACAAGGAATATCTTTGCTTTTTCTTTTTCTTTTGTTATTTGATATCATATCTATAAAGTGTTTTCAGGATACATTTGGTATGATTATATGATTTGTTATAGAATAAACTATTTAAATTATAGTTATCTCATAAAGTATGAATGAATAAAATTATAGTCAAATGATTTTCTAATAGCGATACTAGGAGATATAAGTTTGGATTGATAATATGAGTTATTATGTAATGTAACTGTAATTGAGACTACGAAATGAATGCACAAAACTGATGTACCAACCGACACACTGTTTGTCTATATATATGGAAGAGAGCTGATGTTTTTATGTTTTGTTTGTCTTGTTTGTTTTTAAAAAATCAATAAAATTGTTTTCAAAATAATAATAATAATAATATACATTTGTATATTAAACAGTCCCATTCAAGGAATAGATAACAGATCATCAGAGTTGGAAGGGACCTTGTAGATCATCTAGTCCAACCCCCCACCCAAGCCGGAGACCCTACACCATTTCTGACCAATGGCAGTCCAATCTCTTCTTGAAAGTCTCAAGCGATGGCGCTCCCACAACTTCCAAGGGCAACTTCTGTTCCACAGGTTGATTGTTCTCACTGTCAGAAAGTTTCTCCTTATTTCCAGATTAAATCTCTCCTTGTTCAGTTTCCATCGATTATTCCTTCTCTTGATTTCCTTGATTTCCCTCACAACTGAAAAACCAGTAGGCCAGGGATGGGGAACCTTTTATGGCTCACTCAGGAATTCTGGGAGTTGAAGTCCATAAGTGATAAAAGAGCCAAGTTTCTCTACCCCTGGGATAGGGCAGTGATGGCTAATCTTTTCAGCACCAAGTGCCCAAAGCATGCCTGTGTATGCACATCCTCAAAATGCAATGCATGACTCTCCCATGCATGCACGTGCCATCCTATGCATGCCCCTCACTCCCTAATGCCCACCCCTCACCCAGATAGGCACAGCAGAGACCTGAAGGCCAGCTGGCCGGCAGGAGGTAGGCACATATGCGCTCAGCCGAGCTGAGCTGGGCCAATGGCTCGTAGGCCCACTGAGAGGGCTCTGCATGCCACCTCTGGCACGCATGCCATAGGTTCGCCATCACGGGCATAGGGTCTCTTGCTTGAGCAGGGGGGGTTGGACTAGAAGACCTCCCAGGTCCCTTCCAGCTGTATTCTGAATTTGATTCACCCCATGGAACAATCATCCAGGGACGTGGGTATGTCTGGGCACTGCACCAAGGTCCACAGCGGCTGCAGGGGCTGCCACGCCGCCAGGATGATGGAGGGGTGCCAGCGGGATCATCTCACAAGGTGGCAGCCAACCAAGCCCTCGAGTAAGTGAGTCCAGCAAGCGTCCATGAAACCAGTCATGTCCCTGAAGAATCGAAGGGGCTCAACCCTTCCTGTAAAACAAGGGTCTCCAACCTTGGCCGCTTTAAGGTTTGTGGACTTCAACTCCCAGAATTCCTCAGCCAGCTGGCTGAGGAATTCTGGGAGTTGAAGTCCCCCAGCCTTAAAGTGCCCGTGGTTGGCTGAGGAGCGTGGGAGTTGAAGTCCCCCAGCCTTAAGGTGGCCGAGGTTGGCTGAGGAATTCTGGGAGTTGAAGTCCACCAGCCTTAAAGCGGCCAAGGTTAGCTGAGGAATTCTGGGAGTTGAAGTCCACCAGTCTTAAAGCGGCCAAGGTTGGCTGAGGGATTCTGGGAGTTGAAGTCCACCAGCCTTAAAGCGGCCAAGGTTGGCTGAGGAATTCTGGGAGTTGAAGTCCCCCAGCCTTAAAGCGGCCGAGGTTGGCTGAGGAATTCTGGGAGTTGAAGGCCCCCAGTCTTAAAGCGGCCGAGGTTGGCTGAGGAATTCTGGGAGTTGAAGTCCACCAGTCTTAAAGCGGCCAAGGTTGGCTGAGGGATTCTGGGAGTTGAAGTCCACCAGCCTTAAAGCGGCCAAGGTTGGCTGAGGAATTCTGGGAATTGAAGTCCCCCAGCCTTAAAGCGGCCGAGGCTGGCTGAGGAATTCTGGGAGTTGAAGTCCACCAGCCTTAAAGCGGCCAAGGTTGGCTGAGGAACTTGGGAGTTGAAGTCCCCCAGCCTTAAAGCGGCCGAGGTTGGCTGAGGAACTCTGGGAGTTGAAGTCCCCCAGCCTTAAAGCGGCCGAGGTTGGCTGAGGAATTCTGGGAGTTGAAGTCCCCCAGCCTTAAAGCGCCCGAGGTTGCAGACCCCTGCTCTAAAAGTCCTGGTGTGGCTGAGCTTCAGTGGGGAGGCAGGTCTTTACCCACCCAGGAGGGCAAGAAAGACTCACTTCTCTGGTGGGACTCCGAACAGACAGGAGAGGGGCAGTAGCCAGGATGTCCTCTTCCTGGATCCCCTCCTGAGCTTTTGAGGCAGTGAGTGGTCAGAACTCTCCCTGCAGCCCAGAGGTGGCATTCAGCAGGTTCTGTCCAGTTCTGAAGAACTGGGAGTGGAAATTTTGAGTAGTTGGGAGAACCAGCCAATCCCACTTCTGACTGGCCCCACCAATCCCACCTCTTCTCTCCTCCCATCGAGTCCCAGCTGATCGGCTGGGTCTCCTTTGGTTGCCCTGCACAGGAGAACAGAGCTGGAAAGCAGGTTAGTGGGGTGGGGAGGGAAGGGGGATTTTGCAGTATATCCTTCCCCTGCCACGCCCACCAAGCCACACCCACCAAGCCCATAGAACTGGTAGTAAATTTGTTTTGAATCCCACCACTGTCTTAGATCAGGGGTCACCAACCTTTTGGACCTCAGGGACCACCAAACTCATCATTTTAAATCCCGCAGACCAGCGATCCGGAGAAAATCCCCCCAAAAAAGTCTGCAGGAAAATCCTCCCCACCCCGTTTTTCTACCAATCGATTGTTCTTTATTTGGGATTGCAGGATACTGTCTCCAGCTTCGTTCTCAGTGGGAGAGAAAAAAGGGAGAGACCTTTGGCTTCATGCAAGGAAAGCAGCAGAAGCAGCAGAAGTCTTTCTTTCTCTCCCTCAAACTCCGTCAGAAATGAGACTTGTCACTCCAGTGCAGCCTCTTGGAGCAGGAGGCCTTGCAGGGTCGCAAAGACTCATTCCTGGCCCCCTGGTTGGTGACCGTTGTCTAGTTTTGGAGCCTCTTTCTCCTCCCATTATGCACCTGTGGGCTATCGCCTCCCTTATCTAACCATTCCTTAAGCAGAATGATGGTGGAGATTTTCAGTCGTCCAGGTCATGGTGGTCCCAAAGGTGCTTTTTTTTTTAAAAAAAAGGCAATTGGACCTTGTTTTCCCTAAGAAGCATTTCTTTGTCCTTCCCTCGGGGTCTTTCTCACATACAGGTAGTCCTCAACTTACAAACATTCCTTTAGTGACCATTTGAAATTAAAATGGCACCGAAAAAAGTGATTTATGCATCTATTCTTTGCCTCCCATTGAGTCCCAGCTGATTGGCTTCCTTCCTTCCTTCCTTCCTTCCTTCCTTCCTTCCTTCCTT
>NW_020717783.1:19414-31099 GCF_900518725.1 Notechis scutatus | reverse complement strand
TATCTATCTATCTATCTATCTATCTATCTATCTATCTATCTATCTATTATAATCAATCATGTTCTACATCAAATGGAACATTCACATTTTTTCTGAATCCAATACAATAGATTTGTGTCACCTATAAAACCCTTAATGGGATTGGACATAGATACCTGAGAAATCTTGTCCCAATTATATCTTCTTGCATCCAAGACAATCAGAGAGGGCATACTGCAATTTCACTGGAAAGGGAGTTTTGACTGACAGGATCTAGTATGGGGACCTCCCGTTCTGAGGAGCCATTTTGTCCCCATTACATCTGGGACTCATCCCACACAGTAAAGCAGGTAGTTTATAGATGGATAGAATTCTTTATTGGCCAAGTGTGATTGGACACACAAGGAATTTGTCTTGGTGCAAATGTTCTCAGTGTACATAAAAGAAAGATACAAGCAACAAGATTACAGTCACACAGTCATAAGTGGGAGGAGATGGGTGAAAGGAAGGATGGGAGGATTATCCGATTGGATAGGGAGTTTTGACTGGCGGGATCTAGGTTGAGGTCCTTTCCCCACCTTTTATGGCATTTCTTACTTGGAGAATTGAGGCAGAATCCCAATCTTCCCATTTTCTCAGTGTGTTAAGACCTGACTTTGCCAATTAGCATGAGCTCATAAAGATATGTTGCAGCTCTGGGGATGGATGGTGCCCAGAGGATGCTCCTGCTGTCCTGTTAACTTCCTGGTCTTCAAATTTTAACTTGATTTATTTTTTGGATTAAACTACTTTTTTATTAATGTGTGTGTGTGTGTTGTGTGTGTGTGTGTGTGTGTGTGTGTGTGTATGTATGTATATATACATATACATACATACACAGACAGACAGATAGACAGAGAGTACATATAGTTGAAAAGAGTCCAGAATCACTTAGGTAAGGTGGATAGTATAGAAAATCAATCAATCAATCATTAGTATTGATAAATTTTCCCAAAGATCTGGATGGGGCTGATATAAGACTGAAAATCTGTCCTGTGCTACAAAGCATGAGAAATGCTTTTGTATTGTGATCTGAGAAAGGAAGGAAGGAAGGAAGGAAGGAAGGAAGGAAGGAAGGAAGGAAGGAAGGAAGGAAGGAAGGAAGGAAGGAAGGAAGGAAGGAAGGAAGGAAGGAAGGAAGGAAGGAAAAATATGGACTTTATCTGTATCCTCTTATTGTATACAAACTCTCCACTGAACCTGGCTTTCCAGGAGCATTCTTTATACCTCTCTAGGAATATGCAAATATCAAAATGAAATATTCCCCTTTATAAGCAGGGTTCTCATTTTAGTTCTTTACATTTCCTTCAAGTTGTACATGTCAGACTGGAGGAAAAAGATTGTAAAAAGACACTATGAATTTCTTGCTGTTTTTCTTTTCTCTGATAGCCATGCCAACATGTAAGAACCCAATTTTAGAGAAAGCAACTGTGATTTTTTTTCATATGCTTGTGAATAACTCCCTGTCTCTTACATTTTTAGGGTCCCCTTTCTGAGGTTCAACTTGTGTCATCAGGACCAGAAACTGTAAAGCCAGGACAAAATCTCAATTTGTTCTGTAAGGTTACTAGTTACTCCATCACTGATAGAAGCTATGCTTGGAGCTGGGTCGTCAGCCTCCAGGGAAAGGCTTAGAATGGATTGCCAGAATCTTTCCCAATAATGGGAGAAAATGGTTTTCATCGTCTCTTCAAAGCCGCACCACCATTGCTTCAGACAATTCCAAGAATGAATATTCTCTTCAGTTGAACTCCATGTCAGCTTCTGACACGGCCATCTATTATTGTGCCAGAGATGCACACTGACTGACTTTGCCTTTTCTTCTGAACAAAAACAGGAAACTGATTCTAGCTGACTTTTGTTCCATGCAGTAGATCAACATTCAGAGAAATGAGATTTAATAGCAGTTCTTTCTCTATCTGAAAACTCAAACAAAGAGAAAGGGTTGACTTTTTTCTCATGGCACTACTGATCTTCCCTAGTTATTTGTCAGAGGAACTAGAATACAGATAGTCCCCGACTTAAAATAGTTCATTTAAATATAAGCCAATTGAAAATTATAACAACACTGACTTATGAATCATTTTTCACATTTTTGACACTTTCACACTTATGATCCCAGGATCAAAATCCAGATGCTTGGCTCATATTTATGATGGTTTCAGGGGTCATGTGATCCCTTTTTGCAACCTTATGACAAGCAAAGTCAATGTGGAAGTCAGATTCACTTAACAAACGTGTTACTTAAGAACTGCAGGGATTCACTTTAACATCTGTGGCAAGTAAGGTCGTAAAATGGAGCAAAACTCACTTCACAACTGTCTCGCTTAGCAACAGAAATTTTGGGCTCCATTGTAGTGCCGTCAAGGTCTACCTCTAGATCACTTACCCGATAGAGGGTTGGGCTGTTTTATCTTTAAAATCACTTCCAGCTCTAAGGTTTAGATAAGAATTTCATGAAACAAATTTGTTATTTTCCTCTTTTTCACTTTCACAGCAGAGGTCCGTGTATAAGCTAAATAGCTTAGTCCACAGATATAATAGTAATCTTCCACTATCTGAAGCAGTGGTGGGATTCAATATTTTTAACTACCGGTTCTGTGACCATGGCTTGATGAGCGTGGTGTGGCTTGGTGGGTTTGTCAGGGGAAGGATACTGTAAAATCTCCATTCCCTCCCCACTCCTGGGGAAAGGTTACTACAAAATCCCAATCCCTCCCCACCCCACTAACCTGCTTTCCAGTTCCATTCTCCTGTGCAGGGCAACAAAAGAAGACCCAGCCAATCAGCTGGGATTTGGGAGGCAGAGAATAGATGGGGCGGGGCCAGTCAGAGGTGGCATTTGCTAATTCTCCAAACCACTCAAAATTTCCACTACCTGTTCTCCAGAACTGGTCAGAACCTGCTGAATACCACCTCTGAACTGAAGGCTCACATAGAAAAAAGTGTGAACTTATTCTTTTCTTCCTCCAAGGGCATGATCCAAATCAATGGACTAAAATTACAAAGAAGGGGGGTGCATGTTGGACAATAGGATGAACTTCTTGATTGTACAAGGTGCCCAGGAGACTTATTATCTCCTGACACAGATATATCTCCTGACAACGATAGTGACAGATATGGTAATAGAGTTGGAAGGGACCTTGGACTTCATCTAGTCCAGTGTCATGGCTCCATTGGAGCCTGAGTCCATGGAGGAGGATGAGCCAAAGCTGGGGCTGACAGAGGGGAGGGGGCAGCCTTGTTAGCTCTGGAAGAATGTAGGGAAGAGCAGGATGAGGCAGCCCAAGGTCCTTCAGGACTGGGATGGCCTACCAGGAGGGAAGAATGGAGGAAGGATGACCAAGAGAGTGGGGAAAAGAAGGTGGGCAGTGGAGATGAAGAATGATGGAGCTCAAGTGATGAGCAAGGGCCATCCCATCCTGATTCCCGAGGATGGAAAGGGGAGAGGAGGCAGGAGCAGCACAGGCCAACCCAATGACTCAGGAGAAAGCACCCAGCCCCTCTTTACAAGGCACACCTGAGAACTGAGACTTAAGGAGATGCTATGGGGAGGGGCGCTTGTTGGGAACAAGCCCTGAATTCATGGTGTTTTGTGTGCCATTGCCAACGTCTGGAGTTTGCTGGACTTCTTGCCTTATTGCTGCCTTGTTCCTTTGTCTCTCTGGATTCATTGCCTTGAAGCCATCATGCTAACAGTGTTTTGCTGGACTACTCACAGCCAGAGGCTGTTGGAGGGGTGTGTGAGTGCTTTGCTCCAAGACTTTCCATAAATGTGGGAGCATTTGGTGGAAAGTTGGAGCAATAAAGAGGAGCTCGAACTATCAGTTGGCTGTGTCGCTTCCGTGCCTCACCCTGGATCATCACATCCAGTTCACTGCTCAAGCAGGAGAACTATACTATTTTTGGCAAATGAGTGTCCAGTATCTTCTTAAAACCTCCAGTGATAGAGCACCCACAACTTCCAAAGTCAATTTATTCCACTGGTTAATTTCTCTGTTAGGAATTTTCTCCTTAGTTCTAGGTTACTTCTCTCCTTGATTAGTTTTCATCCATTGTTTATTGTCTTGCCTTCAAGTGCTTTGCAGAATAGGTTGACCTCCTCTTCCTTGTTCTGTTTCAGTTTCAGTACTGGTCTACCCTAGTAGACAGTCATCTATCAGAGAAGTTAGAGAAGAACCTGCACCAGACATATATTTGGGCTACTTTATCTTTAAGGTCATTTCCAATTCTGATTTTGTGATATTTTCAGACATACACACACACACACACTGATATATATAAGTACACTAACATAAACTGTTTCAACTCCTACCCTCAAAACAACACTATAGAGCACTGCACACCAGAACAACTAGACACAAGAACAGTTTCCCCCCCCCCAAATGCTATTACTCTGCTAAACAATTAATTCCCTCCTTACATCCAGTTTTTATTGACTGTTTCCTAGTATGATTTGATTGCCTATTTGTACCCTATGACTATATTAAGCGTTGTACCTTATGATTCTTGAAGAATGTATCTTTTGTTTTTATGTACACTGAGAGCATATGCACCAAAGAGAAATTCCTTGTGTGTCTAATCACACTTGGCTAATAAAGAATTCATTCATTCATTCATGCACACAAACACACCATACAGAAAGATCAAACACATTTTAATATACAATACACATAAAATAGTTTGTATACAATGGAATTTATCCATTATTTTGGTATCAGGACACATATTTTTTGTTGTTGTTGTATCCAATATTTGCTAATGGAAATCTGTTAAATCATAAATTTACAATACGGTGCTTTCCACAGGATTTCTCACATTCACTTCTCTAAATTCATAGGCTTGCTTTTCATATTAGCATAATGCTTGAAGGAAAGAGCAGCTGTAGCAGCACAGGTGACTCGAGAGTAAGGCTGGAAGGTAATGGCCCTTCCCTGAGAAGATAAAAGCCAGCTGAGAAACTGCAGTTCTTTGCAGAAGGCGAATAAGTTTGATATTCAAACCTGGTGGACATTAGAATATCTGAGTTGGTGTTTGGAGACTCTGATTTATTGTTTAGGAAATGTATCTGTTGTTTTTGGCAGCCTTGCAAAAACTTGGCAAGGCTTTTTCTTGTCGGAACTAATTAGTTGGAAGCAGCCTTTTATCTGTGAAGAAACAGGATTCGTAAATGAAACTAAAAGTTTGTGCTGTTACCTTTGTCTTGTGTTTACTCTCTTGGAACCAGGTTTGGGTCAGAACAATGCTTCATCTATCTTTCTCTCCCCCCCCCCACTGGATTCTCATTAATTTTTAAAGATCTCTAGAGCTCCAGAGTTCACAATAAGACAGCAAAGCAAAATGCTTCTTTTGTTGGGCTGTCTTGCACAGTCCCAGAAATGGACACCATTTTCTGTGTGGCTGCATTGAATTGTAGCTGCTCAAAAAAAATGTGCTTTGCTTCCCTAACTCAAACTCTAGAGGAGGGGTGTCAAACTCAAGACCCAGGGGCTGGATCTGGCCCACAGGGTTGTTAGATCTGGCCCACAGGGCTGCCCTAGAAGTAGGGAAGGACCAGCTTGCGGTGCCTCTGCCAGCAAAAATGAAGCTTGTGGGGGTCACATGTGGCTCACGCAAGCTCTATTTTACTGGTAGAGGGTTGCAGGAGGCTATCCCAGCCAAAAATGGAGCTTGCAAAGGCTTGTTTTTGTTGGCAGAATGCTCAGGCTCCACAGGCACTCGAGCAAGTGATGTCAAGCTGGTCATGCCAACCCTGACCATGAACACCCCGGCCCCCCAAGATCAAACACAACCCTAATGTGGCCCTCAATGAAATCGAGTTTGACACCCCTGTTGTGTCTTCAGATAGTAAATGCACAATGAGTAACTTGGAGTGAGAAGGTGATATTGGATTTCTGTGGGGTAGAAAGTGGGCCCAAGGCAGGGGTGAGATTCTACAGATTTGGGCAAACTGGATGTTAAATTTACATCTGGTTTGCTGAACCAGGAGTTGAACTGACTGACTGGCCCCACGCACCCCTCCCTTCCCCTCGCTGGAGTCTCTACAGGTAAATGCAGGTAAATGCAGGGTCCACATGGAGGGTCTGGGAGGCCGAACCAGAAGTTCTGAAAGTCTGGAAATGGGCCTGTTTCTGGCTCCTGGAAGGCCTCCAGAGCCCAGGGAGGCTGTTTTTGCCTTCCCAGAGGCCTGAGGGAAGCCTCCAGACTCTGGGGAAGGCAAAAAACAGCCAAACCGTAAGTTTCAGTAGGTCACGCCCACCATGGCCATGCCTACCTAGAAACTGGGCAGCAACCAGTTGCTGGGATTTTTGAATCCCACCACTGGCCCAAAGTCTGCAGGACCCTGAGGGATAGGAATCATGGAATGTTGATTTTTTTTAGGGGGTGAGTGTAGGGGAGGTCTTGGGAGGCCCAGGGCAGGGCCTATGGTAGACCTTGCAGGATTTTCCCTGGGGCTGTGAGGCACCCCATGTTTTGCTTAATGACCTCAAGTTTGTTTAACAACTGCTTTGGGAAGAACGGGGATGGAGGAGGGGGGTCATAAGGGAAATGATCAAATGGGTGCTTCATTTAATGACCATCATGACTTCCAATTGAAATGGCCAGATTCCATTAGGGTCATGAATCAAGGACTTCCTGTACATATTTAAATTTATGTATATTCACCAAGTCTGGATTTTCTCTAAAAGATTGCTGGCAATGTCATTTCCCTTGGGGAGAAAGACGGAATGATGGGCCTTATGTTTCTATAGTGGAAATTGTCTACCTAACATTGCTCTTCATACTTTGGTTAGCGTTGAGATGTCTAATAAAAGTCAGGTTTTTCTACAATTAACCAATCTCCAAGCAGATGATAGTGGTCTATATTATTCCTCAAAAGAGAGAAATGCATACTGAGAAATCTCTTCCTGATGCAGCACAAAAACTGTTTGTCCAGTCAAATAAGCATTACAGCATTGTCATTTTGCACCTGCTAGAAACAGGATGTGTTTTAACCCTCTGTTGCTGAAGTGTGAACTCTTGCCACACTTGCAGACTTAAGGGTTTTTTAAAAGCTGATTTGCCTTCCCTTCCCCTTTCCCTTCCCTTCCCTTCCCTTCCCTTCCCTTCCTTTCTTTTCTTTTCTTTTCCTTTCCCTTCCCTTCCTTTCCCTTCCCCTCTCCTTCTCTTGCCTCCCCTCCTCCCCTTCCTTTTCATTAAAAATAAGATTGCCTTGCCTTGCCTTGCCTTGCCTTGCCTTATTTATTTATTTATTTATTTTATTTATTTGATTTGCCAATTGTTTACAAGATAATAAGTATAAATGTATACATAGTTGTGAATACATGAAATGGGTACATATAAGAAAAATAAAAGAATAAGAGAAACAATAGGACAGGGACGGTAGGCACGTTGGTGCGCTTATGCACGCCCCCTACAGGCCTCTTAGGAAGGGGGTGAGGTCAATAGTAGACAGTCTAAGGTTAAAGTTTTTGGGGTTTGGGGAAGAAACTACAGAGTCGGGTAGAGTATTCCAGACATTGACCACTCTATTGCTGAAGTCGTATTTCCTGCCTTGCCTTGCCTTGCCTTGCCTGAAGCAAACAAGCAACCAGTACACCTCACATAACAACAGAATAACAGTGTAGGACCCTGTAGAATCGTCCCACTACTACAATCTGTACCAATCATACCTTCTGAATACTCTGCAAGAGTAGCCCCAAGTAGAACAAATTGCAGTAATCCAAACAAGAAATGACTAGGGCATGAATGACTGAGTGCAGGGCCTCATGATCCAGAAAATATAATGCCCACATTGCTAGGTAACACTGCAAGATGTTCTAAATCACAAGTAGGAAAAAAAATGTTTCTATTTGGTAAAGCATTTCTACTCAAATTAATTTCCTTCTTTTTAATGGCAGAACATCTTTTTGCATTATGTCCTTTTACCCTGAAGCATTTTCAAGTGTTGTGCAAGGTTAATTGATTGCATAACACACCGTGAAAATGTGGGATAAAAGAAATAAATTTTTACAGACATAAAATAAGAGATGCATTGATACAGATTTGGAGACAAATAAAGAAAAAACATTATTTGAAAATCCCAAGCTGGATATCCCGCATGGAAGCATATCCATCCCAATACAATGGATGTAAATAAAATGGCCAGATACAGGGAAATTTTAGATAATCAAGGGAAATTAAAAAGTAGACAGGATCTGGAACAGCAGGGAATAAAAATAGATTGGTGGCTGTACCTGCAAATACAAACAAAATATAAAAAAGACAATGAGGAATTTGGAATAAACATCGAACCACAAAAATTAGACAGACTTTTGATTGGCCCAGATGAGAAACTATTATCAAAGATATATAAATACCTATTAGAATTAGATAGAGCAGAAGATATTGTGAAGGATCAATGATTGCATGGGCAAAAAATGTCCGACACAATATTGATTTAGAAGAGTAGGGAAAAAAATTGGAATAGAAATTACAAAATAACAAAATTGGTGGCCTATAAGAAAAATCAACACAAAATGTTTTACTGTTGCTATTTGGCATCTACAAGATTGGTTAAGATTTATCCAAACTTAAAACCAAATTGCTGGAAATGCAGACAGAAACAAAGTACCTTCTTTCATTCATGGTGGTTATGTCCCGAAGCGAAAAAATATTGGAAAATGATACAAAAGTGGTTACAGGAGTTAATTGGAAGCAAAACTGATTTTGTCCCAGAATCATTTCTTTTAGGGATAATAAAAATAAATTACAATATAAAGATAAAGTATCTGGTGTTACACGTATTAGCAGCAGCAAGAATTTCCTATGCGCAGTATTGAAATAAAGACTCTACACCACCTGAAGATTTAATAATTAAAAAAATCTTTGAGCGCGTGGAAATGGAAAAATTAACCATGGAATTAAAAGGGAAAGTAGACATGGAATACTATGCAATATGGAAAAATTGGTATTACTGGATTGACAATAAAAACAAGAAAAGAAAATGTATATAATAGATATAGAGGTTATAGAAATAGTATGTACAGATTGTATCAGATAGGATAAGTAAATGTATACAAAATGTCACAGTACTGTTTATTAAGTAATGGAAATATATAAAAAAGAAAAAACTCAATAAAGTATTATTTTAAAAAAACACCGTGAAAAAAAATTATCAGTGAAATTTTGGGGTGAAAATTTGATTCTTCTTTAAGATGATGGAAGATTCTATAATTGTGCCACATGGAATTATTGAAGCTATAATGAGAGTAACATAAGAAATCCAGAGGCCAAACTAGACCTTGAGGCCTTCAAAAGTTTTTCCCAGTGCCATAAAAGGCATGAGCACAAGAATAGTGGGACTTACATGACTGCAGCAAACTTATCATTTAATTCACTAAGCTGAATATTATTTTATTTTTATTTTAATGACACTGTAATCCCTTGCATTGGGGACTGAATGGAGCACTTCCTGGCTGGATTCCCTTCTTGATGCCTATGCCAAGTTCATAGCAATTACTCACTGCACCCAGGGAGAGAAATATCAAAACTGCTGATTGTGAGGCAAGTGCTCCATTTTTAGGTGACTGTTGGGGGCAATATGCTGACTCTGTAAACCGCTTAGAGAGGGCTATAAAGCACTGGGAAGTGGTGTATAAAGTCTAAGTGCTATTGCTATTGCACCACTTTATTATTGTTATTATTATTTTATAATAATTTATTTATTGGCTTATTAGTTTGATCACCTTACTAGGCCTTCAAAAGAGCTGCCATCATTAAAAGGCATGAGCACGAAAAACAGAAAAACTTATATGTCTTCGGCCAACTTTATAGAAATTCATGAAGTGAATTTTATTATCTGTGTTAGTAACAAATTTCATGCATACTGGAGTACAATTTTGCTGCAATGTTGATTTGAACATATGTCCTTATTTAATCAGTGCTCTTTTCATGTATCTAATGATTTCATCCTTTACTCAAAGATAACTTTTGCTCTTTATCTGTTGGAATCTAATTTCTTGGGTTTTTAAAAAAATATTCATTTATATCTTCAAAGTAGTATTAACTCCTAGCAAATGCCTGGATAAGTCCAGACATTTTCATTTATTTATTTTTTACTAATGGCTTTATCACACACTGGCATGAGAGCTCAGATGACCTACATGGTTTTCTCAGAAATAAAGATAATGCTTAATGCTAGGCCTTTGTATTTTATTTTATCTTATCTTTTAATATTTTATTCCAGTTCATTTTTATTTTCTTTTGGCATAAAAATGTGGTGATATATTTTTGCCTAATATAAAGTTGACAGGAGGTGCATGGATTTGTCGGTCTAAGGTCTGCATAACATCATTAAATGAACTAAGAATCTGCAAGAAGAATAAAATTCCAAATTATTTTTGGTTTGATATGATCTGATACACCTGTATTGCTTTGAATCTTGGTCATGGTTTGAATTTTGAAAAGTCTATTTTTTCATACTGGAATATGCACTTTAAAAAACACAGGCCTGGAATTCCTGCAATATTTTCACAGAGAAGATATTTTCTTAAGAAGCAGAAAGAGGACTGCAGATTGCTAATTGACTTATCAGAAAAGTTAGATGTGAAGAAGGGGGAGATAATGAGAATTACCAAGAGGGCATTTCAGCTTTTCTTCTTCAGGCGTTGTCCTGACAACACAAATCACTCTATCATTAAGTGATTTTCTGATGTGTAATTACAACACAGAGAGTCTAGTTGACTAACTGACATCAGTCCTGCCAGGGCTTGCATTAATTCTTGGGTTGAATCGGAAACTAAAAATATGAATGATATATTTGCTGACCAGAAGAATGCCAAAGTAGGATAACTAATGCCCAATTCGACAGACATCTTATTATTCCATTGTTTATTTTCCAAGATAATGACTGTAATTTGGCTTTAGATGTTTCCCTAGCCTCAGTATTGAGAAGAAGACCAGTTCTAGGCCTTTGAGAATTACAATCCCCAAGTGAGTTTCTCACAAACTATCTGATCTCTTTTCACAGCTGAGATTCTTTCAACTTTCTCTTAGACTTTCTGACATGTAAACTGAATGGCTTGGAGGACATGAGAGTGGTTTAGAGAAATCAAAAAACACACACAGAGAGACAAAAACACACACACAAATTTTATTTATATCTCTAGAGTCACAATGTGATTTTTCCTGCTGCTGAAAAATGTGCAGCTAAAGCTAGGGTTGACACTCTCAGCATTATATACTGTATTTAAAAATGGGATTAAAATGATAATATTAATAATTGATAATTAATAATAATTTTCTGAAGTGTCCATATATGTTTTTAAAACTGACACACATTTTAAAAAATAACACACAAATCTATTTACTTATAGAGCTATCATTTAAGACATGCATTTGTACCCCCACACACACACACATACATACACACACAGAGTATGTATAGTTATCCTGTAAATTTGTATGCATATATGTGGGTGTTCATCCATATACATTTGAATACATTGGCCACACAACTCCAATGAACTTGTTATCCTTGTTATAGTTATCCTTTAAAATGTTTGTGTGTATGTGCATACCTGCCCAAGCTTACAATGACAGGGGCACTTCAACTTCCCTCACGTGCCTACTTCTTCCTTCATCTATGCCTTTTAGTCCACATCTTCCCTCATCTATGCCTTTTAG
>NW_020717783.1:824-19404 GCF_900518725.1 Notechis scutatus | reverse complement strand
TCATCTATGCCTTTTAGTCCACATCTTCCCTCATCTATGCCTTTTAGTCCACATTGTGCAATGTAAAATAATCCTAGAAAGGCATGGCTATGGGACTGCTTGCCACACCCACAAAAGCCCCAGGTGCCACCGTCCAACCCAGATTGTGGCAGAAAAACTTTGTTTGCCAATCTGGCTTGTCAGTGTGTTTACAATGTGACTACGATTGTGAGACAACCCAGGAACAAAACACAAAACACAGAGACTTTGTCTTGTAACAGTAGTTTATATACAAGACTACTATAGTCATACATGTGTTAGGCAAGTACCAGGCAAGCAATCAATCTTCAAGTCTACACAGAAAACTACAATGGAGATAGAACACAAGGAGAGAGAGAGATGCCCTCTCATGGCCTTCCTTATATAGACAGCTTCTTAAAGAGACAGTACTCTGCTGACTCATCATCTTTGCTTACAGCCTTACAGCTTTACAGCAGCTGGTCAGCTATTAAATCTTCATTATCTTAACATGCTTTCTATCCCAGTTCTCTACACTGGTCTTTCTTTTTTTGCGTCCTCTAACATGGCCAAAGCAGAAGTGCCTTGCTTTCTTTGCTGCCTCCTTTATGGAACCATTGATTAACATACAATCATGGGATTAAGTCTCCATTTGTGATGTGTTATCCTTCCTTTGTGCATCCATTATATATTACTTGGGTCATGAGAGAAAGCTGTGTTGAATTGGTGAAAGGGAGGCCAAATTGAATTCTAAAATCCAGTAACAATTTGAAAATGCAAAGGGGCAAACATGGTTACAGTGGAAGTTTCCATTTTTAGAAAATTTTCCATTTTCAGGAAATAAAGAGACTTTACACAGAAGGTCAAAGAAATTGTCCCAGTTTTATTAAGCTAACAAAAAAAATGCTATATATTTGTATTTATCAGTCAGGCTCTCGGAGTTTCTAATCCTATTATTTTAAGTGTGCCTGCAAGGCTTACATTCCCTGTCTTTTAATTATCATGTGTCTTCTCCAGTGTCTAGTTAAGAGAAGATGGTGTTCACAAATAGACCATCACACCCCCACATACCCTTTTATTACATAACATACATGTGATTCATGTAAAAAACGGCTTCTTATCAATTCCACAGTAAGGAGAAATCAGATTAACAGGGTTGGAAGGGACCTTGTAGGACATCTAGTCCAACCCTCCACCCAAGCGGGAGACCCTACATCATTTCTGACAAATGGCAGTCCAATCTCTTCTTGAAAGCCTCCAGGGATGAAACTCTCACAACATCCAAAGGCAATTTCTGTTCCATTGGTTGATTATTTCTCCTTATTTCTAGGTTAAATCTCTCCTTGATCAGTTTCCATCCATTATTCCTTCAGATGTCTTCAGATGCCTTGGAAAATAGCTTGAACCCCTTTCTCTCTGGGGCAAACCCTCAAATATTGGAAGACTGCTCTCATGTCACCCCCTAGTCCTTCTCTTCACTAGACTAGCCATGCCCAGTTCCTGAAACCATTCATCATATGTTTTAGCTTCCAATCCTCTAATCATCCTGGTTGCTCTTCTCTGCACTCTTTCTAGAGTCTTAAAATCTTTTCTGTAGTGGGGTAACCAAAACTGGATGCAGTACTCTAGGTGTGGTCTTACTAAGGCTTTACAGAATGGTATTAAATAGGATAAAGCTAGTTTTACAGAGATTAAAAATAATAGAATATTGCAAATTTGGTTGTTCTGAACCTCCCCCTTCATTTTATACTCCAGTGAATCCAGAAAGCATCTGTCTGAACAGCTTCCAAATATTATTTCATTGTTCTGGACTTTTTCAGCCCATGCTGGCTAGGAAACAGTTTCTTTTTTTTTAAATAAATTTTTTATTAATTTTCAATAAACAAACATACACAAACAAAACACAAAAAATGAAAACATAAAACTTCTTTTTGGAAAGCGGATTAGTCCCAGGTTACATCTTTTTGTACAGACACAAGTCAAATTCATGCTCACTTTATATACCATTTCATATCTTATTTACCATTCTACATTTTCTATATAGCTTCTCCCCTCTTTTCACTCTCTTAATTCTATCTTATTTATTTCATCTCAATTTAAATCATTATGCTTGTATCATTTGTCTGTTCTATTTAAATTATCTATTATCTTTTCTCATCAACACAAAATTTCTCCTGTAATCGCTGATTGAAGTATGACACCTTTATATCTTTCCCCTAAAGTTAACACTTAAAATAATATATAATTTTTATTCTGATTCTGCTTAGTACATTCTGAAGCTACGTACTATATTTTAAAATAGGAAAATAATAAGTTTATAATATAATTAAAACAATAATCCATAGCAAATTAAACTCTATCATTAAATCTTAAGCATTTTACACATTCCTTTTAATATTTTATCCCATTTTATAATCATATAGTGTTCCAATTTTCTAACATTATTTCAAATACAAATACAACAATACAGTCTTATGTACTTTTGCAGAATCTCTTTTTAAATTATATTTTTACCCATTATCTCTAAATAAATCCTGTTTCTTTACATCTTGTTCCAAACCTTTATAACTTCTCTTCCTTTTTTCCCCTCCTTTCTTCTCCAATCTAGCCTTTCTACCCCCCCATCTCTTGATCTCCACCCTCTTTTTTTTTTTAATATAGTTTATTAATTTTTACAATTAAAACCAAAGAACAATACATACACAAATAAGCAAAGGAAGGGAAGGGAAAGGAAAGAAGAGAAGGGGGAAAGAAAAGAATTTTGAAAAAAGAAAAAGAAAAAAAAGAAAAAACAGAGGTTACAAGGTTAAAAGCATTCTTATTTTTACAGTTTGCAAGGTCTTCTTTTTTTTCAAAACCTTAATTTATGTCATGTACCCACACCTGTTCTTTATTTATATCGCTACTTCATTATTATAGGTTGATACTTTTCTCTTATGCCTTATGATATATAATTTATCTTTGGTCAATCCAATTATACCAACAATTCCAACTATCGTAATATAGTGAAGTGTCTTTGTTTTTTAGCGCCAAAGTTAATTTATCCATTTCTGCACATTTTGAAATTTTTTCAATAATCATTTCTTCTGATGGGGTTTGATGTTGTTTCCAGTATTGAGCGAAGGCTAATCTGGCCGCTGTTAAAATGTGTATTGTTATATATTTAGCTTTTTTTGGAAATTTGCTTATCAAAAATCCCTAGGAGGAAGGACTCTGGTTTGTATTCGATCTGCTCTTTTGTAATTTCTTCCAACCAAGTTTTGATTTTCTTCCAGTACTTTTGGGTTTCTGCACAAGACCACCACATATGGAAAAAGGTTCCTTCTTTTTTCCTACACTTCCAGCAATACGGACTCATGTTATGGTGCATTTTCGCTAATCTCGATGGGGGGAGATGCCATCTATAAAACATTTTATAAAGATTTTCCTTGTATGCTGCCGATTTAGTAATCTTATTATTTCTGCCCCAAACTTTCTCCCATTCCGCTAATGTGATGCTGTGCCCTACGTTCTTACTCCAAGCGATCATATTTCCTTTTACGATTTCTTCTTCTAATTCTGTTTCTAATAAGTAATTATAAAATTTGGTTATGTTTTTTTTATTTGATCCTAATAAAAGTTTATCTAAATGTTGCAGTTTATTGTTAATTCCGAATTCTTTTTTGTCTTGTTTGTATCTGCTTTGAATCTGAAGGTAAACCCATTGATCAATTTTTTGTCCTTGCTCCTGAAGTTCCTGCCTCAGTTTCAAATTTCCTTGTGGGTCCAATAAATCTTTGTATTTAATCATTGTGGTAATCTCCAGATTGTTTGGGTAAATCATTGCCACCATTGTTGAAATCCATACTGGTACTTTTGTATAATGTTTTTTCCGTATTTTCCTCCAATTTGTTAATAGTGCGTCTCTGATTAAATGTCTATGGAAATACTTTTGACTGGTTTTCCCTACATCCCATAAAAAAGCATGCCACCCCCTCTGTAAATCGTGGCCTTCTAGAAATAGTATTCTTTTGTTGGTTAAATTCACCCAATCCTTCAGCCAAACTAACGAGGTGGCCATATGATATAACTCCCAATTTGGAAATGCTAATCCTCCCCTGCTCTTCATATCCTGCATTGCTTTTACATTTATTCTGGGTTTTTTCCCTTGCCAAATAAATTTCAGGGTTATTCTTATTGAGTTCTTCAAAAAACTTTTTATGTAATTTAATTGGGATCGTTTGGAATAAGTACAAGAATTTGGGGAGAATGTTCATTTTAATAGTGACAATTCGACCTAGTAGTGAAATTTGAAGTTTCCCCCATGATTCTAAATATTTCCTTACCTGGTGTATCAATTTATCATAATTGTTTTCTTTAAGTGTCTTAAAGTGTGGTGTTAACCAGATTCCTAAGTATTTCACTTTCTTTGTCACTTGTATATGCATTATTTCTTCTAGTTATATTTTCTGTTTTTCTGTTAGGTTTTTAGTCATTAATTTGGTTTTTTTTTTCTATTTATTTTGAGTCCTGCTACTGCTCCGAATTTCTCTAATTCACTCATCAGTTTTGGTCCCCTGTCTTTTGGTTCTTCCATAAAGAAAATCATATCGTCCGCAAATGCTTGCAATTTATATTCCTCTTTCTTAACCGTTAATCCCCTTATATCCGAATTCCTTCTAATTCGCGTTAATAATGTCTCTAATACTAGTATGAAGAGCAGGGGAGAGAGTGGGCACCCCTGTCTCACTCCTTTTTCTATCTTTATTGGGCGGGTACATTCCCCATTTACTATTATATTAGCTTGTTGTGTGTCATATATGGTTGTTATAATATTTTCAAATTTGGTGCCCAAATTCAAATTATAAATTTTTTGAATTAAAAATTGCCAATTTAGATTATCGAAAGCCTTCTCTGTGTCTAGGAATGTAAGTGCTACTTGTTTCTCAGGGTGGGCTTCGTAAAATTCTAGTACGTCTAATACTATTCTTAAATTGTTCTTTATTTGCCTAGTTGGGAGAAATCCGTTTTGATCTTCATGTATATATGAATTTAACATTCTTTTTAATCTGTTTGCTATAATAAGTGCGAATATTTTGTAATCAGTATTTAAGAGTGAAATCAGCCTGTAGTTATTTATATATCTGGGATCTGTATCCTCCTTCAGGATCAGCGAAATCAATGCCCCCCTCCATGAGTCCAGCATCCTGGCTGCCAGTAAAACATCACTGAAGACTTCTACCATCAGTGGTCCAATTTGATCTGCTATTGCCTTGTACAGCTCCCCTGGGATCCCGTCTGGGCCCGGGGTTTTATTATTTTTCTGGTTTTCTATTGCTGATTTCAATTCTGATTCAGTAATGTCTTTATTTAGTAGTTCAACCATTTCTTCCCCAATTGCCTTGTCCTTCACTTCATCTAAATAATTCCTTATTCTATCTTCACTGACATCTTCTTTTTTGTATAGATCTTCAAAGTATTTGTGAGTGATTTCTTTTTTCTGTTCTATTTCCTGGTATGTATCTCCCTTACTATCTATTAACTGATATATCAATCTCTTCTCTTTCTTTTTTTTTAATTTATAAGATAGCCATCTTCCTGGCTTGTTGGCATGTTCAAAATAGGTTTGTCTAGTCAAATTCAAATTTATGGTCATTTTCTCTTGTTCAATTAAATTCAGTTTGTGTTTGGCTATACTTATCTGGTTTTGAAGTTTGGATTCTTTTGGGGTATTTTGTAGAAGGGTTTCTAGCTCCTTAATTCTTTGTTGTAATTTGTTTTGTTGGGAATATTTTTCCTTGTTTCTCTTGGCGTTATAAGAGATTGTTATGCCTCTTATTGCCGCCTTCATCGTATCCCAAATATTTTGTTTTGTGGTTTCTCCATTATCATTTTCTTTTATAAAAAAGTTTAGTTCCTCCTTTAATTTATTAATATATTCTTTCTCTCTTATTAATTGAGTATTTAAAGTCCATCTTTTCTTTGGTTTTGCCCTGCCCTTCCATATTACCTGTATTGGGTTATGGTCTGCCCATTCATTAGGCAAGATTTCCACTTTTTTTGTCTCATTTGCTATTTCCCCGTTCATCCATGCCATGTCGATACGTGTCCAAGTTTGGTGGGGATTTGAATAGAATGTAAATTGTCTTTTTTCAGGATGTAGTCTTCTCTATATATCTGTCAGATTTAGCTCTTTCATCATTTCCCTACAGATCTTAGGGAGCTCTCTCTTCCCCTTTTTATTATTTCCACCATTACTGTGATCTTTTTGGAAATCAGCAATGGAGTTGAAATCTCCTACAATATAAATGTTTCTTTTTTGCAATTCAACCAATTTTCTATATAGGTGTTTAAAAAACTCTTTTTGGTCTCCATTTGGGGCATAAATTACTACTAAAAGAATTGGAATGTCATTGATCCAGATCTGCAAACCCAGAGTCCTTCCTTCCAAGTCCAACCATATTAGCTCTGATTTCAAATCCTCTTTCACACATACTGCGATTCTCTTCTTTTTCTCCTCATCCGCTGGTGTGGTAAATAACTTTCCTAATTTCGGGCATTCTAAATATTTTTCATCCTTCTTCTTTATATGGGTTTCTTGTAGGCATGTTATATCTGCATTTTGTTTAATTAATTTAGATAATATCCTTTTTCTTTTATTTGTCGAGTTTAAACCGTTTGTGTTTATTGATAGTAATTTTTTTTCTTCTCCCATCTATTTAGTTTTGTTTTGCTCTTTGTCGTGTAACAATTCCTCTCTCTTCTTGTGCTTGTGTTAATGTGGTTCCTTCAGTCTTTTGTTGTGGATAAGTGTTCTCTTGGTTCCCTACGGTTCCAGTTCTATTTTTGTGTCCACCGTATTCTTCTTGGGAATTTGTGTCCAATTCCTCCCTACTACTTTGCTCCTGTGGGCCCACCATCCGTTTGTAAAAGTCCTGAGCTTTTTCCATAGTGTCTATTTTGATTTTCCTCTCTTTCCACGACACTAGCATCCCTCATGGAATAAGCCATTTAAATGTAATTCTTTTTTTATTTAAATATGCTGTGAGAAATTTATAGTCACGCCTTTGTTCCCTTATTCTCCTCAGTATCTGTTTAAGGATCACAATTTCTTTCTCTTTGTACGTTATTGTTTTATCTCTTGAGGTTCTATATATCATGTCTCGGACACATCTTCTGGTGAATCGTATGTGGACTTCCCTAGGACATTTGTGGCATCTTGCATAGTTTGTATTGACCCGGTAAACTTCATCGAACTCTTTTTGAATGTCATCTTTATCCATCTTCAATAAACCGGCCAGTATTTCTGCCATCAAGTATTCCAGGTCTTCTTCTTTTGATTCTGCCACATTTTGGAATCTTAGGTAAGTTTCTGCCTTGTCCATTTCAAGGAGGACCAATGAGTCCCCCATTTCTTTGCTCACTGATCTCCACCCTCTTAATCTCCACCCTCTTCTATATTCCTCTTTTCTGTTGCTTTCTGACATTGTATTGATTTTTCACCCTATTTTTCCCTTTTTTGGTTGTTTTTTTAAGTCTTAAATTCTCCATTCTCTTTCCCCTCTTTCTCTTCTCTTCCCCAACTAAAGTTGTTTGTTCATTAAAGATGGCTTCTTCTTCTTCATCCCAATCTTCTTGTTCTTGTAATTGCTGATAGGTAGAAATTGACATTTCTAAAAAATGAAAAACAGATCCAGAAGAGCCCTTCCCTTCTTGTTCCTCTTCTTTTAGCTTTTTAAATTCCATTTTCAGTTCATCAACGTAATGCCATTGTGAAAAAGTTTTTTAAACAACCCAAAAGTTTTTAGTCTTTCAAATAATAATTTCCAAAGGTCCCAAAGTCACCAAGCAATCCAAATACACACAATCTGTTTCATTTAGCACTTTCTTCTTTTTATACTTTCTCTTCCTGGGGTACAGTTCAATTGCAAAGTTTCAAAATGTATCTTTTAGAAGTCTTGTTATAATTTAACTCTAGTCTTATAAGTTCCAAGCAGCCTCCTCCAGCAAAATCTTAATATTAATTCTTTTCCTCTCCCTTCCCACTTATAGCAAAGAGTAAAAAAAAAAAATTTTTTTTCAATGTTCAGAAATCTTTAACGTCCCCTGGCTTTAACTTTCAAATTTAATTACCTGCTAAAACGGGTTTTTCCAATTTCCATCTGCTATCACCGTAAGGAAGGAGAGTGAGGAAAAACAAACGTTCCCTTTTAACTTTCATCCGCCGCTTTTCCCAATCTTCTTTGGGAACGATGTATCTTTGATGAAATTGAAATTCCAGGGTATTTAAATGCTACTTATTATCCCGGTCAGCCAGAACTTTCACTTTCTCAGCTTCCTCCTGCACATTCTTATCCGGATGAAAGCTTCTTTGTGGCAGCCATTGCTGACTGCCGCTCCATCGCCTTCGGAAAAGGGAGTTAAGCCAGCTGAGGAGGGGGGTTGCGATTCCCCCAGACCCCTGCTGGATCTCCCCTGTCTTCAGTTACCTCTACGGGGTAACTATTAGCCCCCAAATCCTGGATTGGGGGCACTCCAGTGGCAAGCGCAGCAGAAACCACGCACAATCGCGGATTCCTGCCGCCGCCAAAGCCTTGCAAACCGGAACTCCACTAGGAAACAGTTTCTGCATTCTACCATAAGATCATACTCCCTATTCTCAACATTTCTATTATGTAGTTGGTTTGTGGTCATCATCTTGACTTTTTTGATCATCTGCAGATGGTCCTGGTTCTTGGCATAACCTTCAATATAAAGGTATCCCTAAAAGACCAGTGCTAATTAATTTTCCATAGTATCCCATGCTGTGGATGAATTAAAAACCAAATTAAAAGTCCATTATCTCCTCCTTAATGTGTACAGGTCTTGTGCCAAGTACTGTCCCCAGCTTAACACCTTCTCCAAGATTACGTTTATCTGGGATTTCTAGGAATTAAGGGAGAGAGAAAGACAAATCTTCCTATGTTGATGCTTGTTTTTATTCAGTTCAGGCCTTAGCACAATAATGTAACATTTAGGAGAAAAGATACAGCCTAGCAATCCAGCAGTGGAAGCTAAGATGGAGAAGACCTCCACAGCTACTATATATTTCCCTTTGGTGCTGAAATTGGTGTGAATAAAAGACAACCAAATGCTACAAAATATCAGCATGCTAAAAGTGATGAACTTGGCTTCATTGAATGTGTCTGGCAACTTCCTTGCTAGAAAGGCCACTATGAAACTGATGAGTGACAGAAATCCCATGTAGCCCAAGACAAGGTAAAACATGATGGGAGAACCCACATTGCATTCTGCTAAGATCTCTATTGTCTCTGAGTGATTGTCCAGATGAGGAAATGGAGGAAACATTCCTAGCCAAAAGGCACAAATGCTTACTTGAATCAAAGTGCAGGAAAAGACAATAGAGAATGCCAGTCTTTTCCCTAACCATTTCCTCATCTTAGATCCTGGCTTGGTGGCCATGAAAGCTACAACCACAGTGATGGTTTTGGCTAACACAGAAGAAATGGCCATTGAAAAGATGATGCCAAAGGTAGATTGTTGGAGGAAGCAGGTCACTTTTCGTGGCTGTCCAAGAAACAGCAAAGAAGAGAGGAAACAAAGTAGGAGGGAGATAAGAAGAATATAAGTGAGCTTCTGGTTATTTGCTTTGACAATGGGTGAATGTCTATGCTTAATATATAATCCAAGCACCCAGGCTGTTGTTATTAAGAAGCAAAGAGCAAATGAAACCAGAATGACTCCTAAAGGTTCTTTCAATGCCAGAAAGCTTATTATTTTGAGCATATATCCACCTTGCTCCTTGCGGGGATACTGATCTTCAGGGCATTCATGGCAATCATCCATATCTGGAAGAGAAAATAGAAGCTCAAGGAAGATTATTGCCCTTTCTGACTTCTTTTACACATAAATGGCTGCGTTAAACACCCAAGCAGAATTCTTCAAAGTTCTGCTCATCAGAACTTTTATATACCTCTTTGAGTTGAAATCTTCCCTTCTGCACATGGAGCACAGTCATAGCAACAAAACAATGCTCCTTCCTTCTTTGTTTTTGTTCTCCAGGATGGCAGGAATCATTGCACACAGAAAGGGGGGTTACCTTGCCCATAAAAAGAGTGAAATATTGTAATTAGGAAATATTACATAGAAGAGGGGAACATTTGCAATGTTTTCAACCATTGTAATTCAACTGGATGAAAGAAGAGATTAATTTCAGAGAAATTGTCCTGGATGGAATGTAGTGCTCTTGAACTTTGTTAGTTATAAAAAAAGACAAGCAGGTCCATGAAGAAGATTTCAGAAAATGAAATTTTCCCACTGGATTCTATCCTTTGAAAATAATGTCCCTTTTCAATACAAAGATCAAATGTAAATATGTACATAGCTGTATATATAAATGTTTATATTGTTTGATGATATTTTGCTTATATAACAATGTAAAGATTGAGATATATGTCAAAAAGACCACCATGTCCAATTGTTTTTAAAGCTTAATTTCAATAAAAAAAAACTATTATAAAAAAAATGCCGAAGAATGACTCTTTTCTTTGGAGTAACCCTCCTTCCCTTGTTTATTCAGTCTTCTAGTTTGGTGAAGAATTTCAAAACACCTTTTGATCCATGGTCTATCAAAAATAAGAAAAGGTGAAAAATTGTTCTGGTGGAAGTTTAAATAACTTTGATTTAATGTTCTTATAAATTGCCCCAGCTTCATTTGGCATCATTAAGAACAGTTTGATTTCTATGAAATCATATGCATTTTGGCAAGTATGTTGATAAATGGTATTATTTTGTACATCTCAAATTTCTGATTGGAATGCATAGTACTATGATTACTACACAGTATTGCAGTGATGGATTGATGAGTGATGGTAGAGGCAGATATTTCTCTCTCTGGGCACAATGAGAATATATCTGCTGAACAATACTCCACATTGGCAACAGGAAGGGCATCCGGCCATTAAAACACTCTGCTAGCTCCATTCAGTTGCCCAGATTCCACCCCACAAGAGTTATTAAAAGATGATGATCATAGTGATGGATTATGCAAAACTTTAATTTCATCTTTAGTTTCATCATATGAGCTGCAGTAGCTCAGTGGTTAGAGTGCAGTATTACAGGCTGCTTCTGCTGACTGCCAGCTGCCTGCAATTTGGCAGTCCAAATCTCACCAGGCTCAAGGTTGACTCAGACTTCCATCTTTCTGAGGTGGTAAAATGAGAACGCAGATTGTTGGGGGCAATAGGTTTACTCTGTAAACTGCTTAGAGAGGGCTGTAAAGCACTATGAAGTGGTATATAGCTATTTTTATTAGCCTAATCAAAGAATCCCCACCTGATTAAAACTCCTGTGCCACTCAATTATATTTTTATTAATTGTGAGTTGGTTTCCTGCTAGCATCTCATGATCCACTCTTCCAATTTTGACTCTATGGAAAGACATGTTTGGAAATACAATTATGTTCATTATATCAAATTCAGCAATCATTTCTTTGTTTTCATTAAAGGAAATCTCTTCTCCCACAGAGTTGTTAAATAAAATTTCCTGAAGAAATGGGTGGAGCTAGTGCAGAGACAAATAAATACCAAAGGTGAAATTTCATGCAGAATTTTTGCAAATAACAAAAAACCAAAAACAAACATGTCCCAAAGGTGCTTTTTTTCCAAAAGCCAACTGGATTTTCTTGTATTTTTTGCTTCTCATTCAAGAAGCTTATTCAGTTCTAGAAGCTTTTAGAACTGAAGAAGCTTCTTGGATGGGAAGTGAAACATTCTTTAGAAAAGGCATCTTTGGGACAACCAGGATCGGGATGATTGGGAATCTCCACAGACAAAAAGCAGATATTTTAAAAAGGCAATTATTATTGTATCAGGTTCAAACTTCCTTTCCTAAGATTACACACGGGTTGTTTAATAAATAAGAAATTCAAAAAAAGGTAGTTGTTGTTGCTGATGCTATTATTAATGATTTAAATATTGTGTTAATTTGTTCTTTATTGAATAATGTTTTATCATCTGTGTTTGCATTTTGACATATATTTTGATTTGGAAAGCAGTCTGAAAGTATGTTCTTTGTAGAACAATGTTTTATCAAATATGTCTGCATTCTGAGATATCTTTTAATATGGAAAGCAGTCTGGACTTAGTGACAATAAATAAATGAATGAACACCCTTTCTCGGTGGCTTAATCTGCAGATTGTTTCATTTGCATCTGACTCTGACAGATACTATTTCATTCTGTGTTGGAGACATTACCTGCCAAGCCTCAACTTTTCCCAATCTGTACTTGGATCTAGAGGAAACCCTGGTGTGCAAAGCTTGTGCTATGGCAGAGACAGCATTGTAGATGCTGTAGCTGTGACCAGTCATGTCCATTTCAAATGCAAGTCCAGGAAGGCTCCTTAGCTGCTCCTCCCCCAGTGCATGTTCCATCATTTTTTGGTAGCACACTGGAATCTGGAAAAGAACAGTCAAAGGCTTGCACCCAAAAGTCCTTGAGGAAATTGTTACTTTGGTCCCCATGTGGTTTAACATCTTGAAGGAAAATTTGAAACTGTGCACATTCCCTTGAGTGAATTGAGAAGGAAATGGTGCCATGGAAAAAATCAATATTTTGTTGCAATAAGAAACTCGTTATAGTGAAATCAATTTGGACTGTTGTAATCCATACTCTTCAAATTCCTTGAGTATCCTATCACATTTGGCCAATAAAAAATTATGTTCTGTTCTGTTCTGTTCTATTCTATTCTATTCTATTCTATTCTATTCTATTCATTTATATTAAAGATATATATTATATTTCTCTGATTCTAAAGATTGCATAAATTTATAAAGAACAGGACAATAAGAATTAATCTTGAAGACTTGATATATTACCTATGCACTGGAAATATATTGCAGGCAAATGTTACCTAGGAATCCCGCAATACAGATATTCTTATATTCCTATACTTATAACCAGCAATTTCTATCCCCAGCTAGTATATACCTTTTTGAAATCTCCCCAAAATGTCAAATATCCCCACTTCTGCCTAAATAAATCTTACCTGCGGAATCTCATAGAGACTTAAGATATCTGCCATAAGGAAGGAAATGTCAGAATTCATTGCCCCAATGATGGCTATTACTTTTTTCTGGCTATCACATTCATAGTTGGGAATAAATTTGTATGAATCGAAAAGAAGGTCCAGGGCAGTCTGATAGGTCATTTTTTCATCATAATAGCTGTCAAATATATGGAAACCAAGAGTGATATTGGGTAAGATTTGGGGGTTCTTGTTGACTTCATGTGCAGAGAATGCCAAAACCAAGATGTGCTGGTAAAACTTTGTGATCATACTGTGAATAAAAACAAAACTTTCTGCCATTCGTGAATTGTGTAGTACTTGCATATATGGATATTTTAAAATTTGACATCTTTTTTTTAAAAAAGATTATTACTCTTTTTCTCTTTCCTTTATCTACCCCAATCTGTTGACATGGATGGGAAAAGTTTGATGAGACAGTTCTAATTGCTAAGTTGTGTCCAGGGCTGGCTGCTACAGGTTTTCCCTGGTTCAGGCAAACCCTTAGCTAACCAGCAGCTAATTTTGTTGCCAGTTCAGTGAACTGGTAAATCCCATCCCTGGCTGGCCCCACCCACCCTGCCCCTTCCCTCCCAGGAGTCTCAAAGCAGCCCATTTTGGATCCCAGGTAAGTGCAGGGCCCATGCAGAGGCTCGGGGAGGGTGAGAAATGGGCCTCCTGGAAGCTCTGGGAGGCTGGAAACAGGTTCATTTCTGGCCTCCAGAGGGCCTCTGGATCCCAGAGATGGTGAAAATGGCCTGCAGGAGGCCGACTAGGCCATGGTGCAGGAGGCCGACTAGGCCATGCCCATCCAGCAACTGGGGAGAGAACCAATTGCTAAAATTTTTGAAGCCCTGCCCTGATTTTTTGCAATGGACCACAGCACATCAGATTCCCTGACTTCCAGTTTCCCAGAGTCTATCCAAACACATGCCCATTGTGTCAATGACAGTTTCTGTCTCATCCTCTGCCATCCTCCCCATGAATATATTCAGGGCTGCCACAAAGAAAAGAGAGTCAAGCTGTTCTCCAAAGCACCTGAAGGCAGGACAAGGAGCAATGGATGGAAACTAATCAAGGAGAGAAGCAACCTGTCAGTCTGTGCTCCATTCAAAATCCAAGAAAGAAATACTCAGACTCCATAGATTTGAGCAAACTGAAGTTCAAAGTGGAAGCTACAGGTAGGATTCTGAATCTAAGGAATTTGGTGCGCAGATCACATATACAAAGGGATGGAATTGTTCCCAACCCCCAAAGTCCAAAAGACTCTTCCAATTAAAAGTTCTGAATATGATCATGTGAGCATCTTCAGGTGGTGATGAGGCCTCTGTCCGTTGACCTTGACATATTTTGATAAAACTTCGCAGCTGCGCAAAGGAAAGAAAGCTAGCAAGGAAATAGAAACTTAAGAGCAGGAATTTATACTCCCCCCCGACTCCTCATTTATACAAGACAAGAATGTAACACCTCCAGTTCTCTTCCCACAAGATGCGACCCCTCCTCCCCCTGTTACTCATGGCAGCTGAAAGATGCAAAGCAGTAGAAAGCAATAGAAAAGTAGAAAAGATCTTGAAGGCTGACACAACCTAGAACTAAGGAGAAATTTCCTGACTGTTAGAGCAATTAGCCAGTGGAACAGCCTGCCACCAGAAGTTGTGAATGCTCCAACACTGGAAGTTTTTAAGAAGAGAATGGACAACAATTTGTCTGAAATGGTATAGGTTTCTTGCCTGAGCAGGGGTTGGACTAGAAGACCTCCAAGAAGAGTTGGATTAGAAGACCTCCAAGATCCTTTCCAACTCTTTTATTCTATTCTATCCCCTTCTCTTTTTGCCTTCAGTCTTTCCTAACATCAGGTTCTTTTCTAATGAGTTGATGAGACATTATAACACTATTGATTGCTTTTGTTTGGATGTGACTAAAATCCTTTACTGATTCTTGATTCTTTGGAACCATGTTCATTGTAGCTTCTTTTCAAACTTTATTCCTAGGCATTGGGAAGCCCAAGACTGTAGGGGAAATGAAAATACTGTCATGTTATAGAATAACAGAGTTGGAAGGGACCTTGGAGGTCTTTTAGTCCAACCTCTTGCTTAAGCAGAAAATAGCAAGAAATGGATAATAAAAGCAAATCAATCAAAAGTGTTCTCATTCACACATGGATCAAATTATTCTACCCAGGTCAGGTCGTATGAAGTTCTACCTCTGTAGAAAATACTTTAATATTGGGAAAAGTGCAAGAGGGAACCAGAGAATAGATGCAGTTACAGTGTCAGTGGTTGCATGAGTGAAAGACCTGCAGGACTAAGTTAGGGACAGATCATCATGGAGAAAAACCATGTCATTGTTAAGCACTTAGACTTATATACCACTTCACAGTGCTTTCCAGCCCTCTCTAAACAGTTTTTACAGAGTCAGCATATTGCCCCCAACAATCTGGGTCCTCATTTTACCCACCTCGGAAGGATGGAAGACTGAGTCAACCTTGAGCCTGGTGAGAACTGCCAAACTCCTGACAGCCGGGGATCAGCAGAAGTAGCCTGCAGTACTGCATTCTAACCACTACGCAGCTCTTAAGAGTCAAAGCCAGTCATTCAATCAACCAACTTATTATGTTTCTTTATTAAAAAAAAATATATGAATTAGCATCCTCTGAAATAACTCAATTTTCCATAAGTGGAAAACAGGGATGGGATTCTTCCAGTGTAACTACCAGTTTGCTAATCGTCCACTTCATTTGTACACGTGCCCACCACTTGCTCAGTCTAGTTCCCAATGGGCCACGTATAGGTACTGGGCTGCAGACTGGGGGTTGGGGATCCCTACTTTACAACATCTTATTAGATATTCAATGGTTATTTTCATAATGTCAACCTGAGTTCATAGGGCTTTTGCCTTTATGTACAGAGGTGGTATTCAGCAGGTTCTGACCAGTTCTGGAGAAAATTTCCAGTAACAGAAATTTTGAGTAGTTCAGAGAACCAGAAAATACCACCTCTGACTGGCCCCTCCATCATCTATTCTCTGCCTCCCAAGTCCCAGCTGATTGGCTGAGTCTTCTTTTGTTTCCCTGCACAGGAGTACGGAGATGGAAAGCAGGTTAGTAGGGTGGGGAGGGAATGGGATTTTGCAGTAACCTTCCCCCCCGGAGTGGGGTGGGAATGGAGATTTTATAGTATCCTTCCTCTGCCACGTTCACCAAGCCATGCCACACCCACCAAGCCATGCCCACAGAACTGGTAGTAAAAATTTTTTGAATCCCACCACTGTTTGTATGTAATGATGGAGATGATAACAATGATAGCAATTATGATGATGTAATGAAAAAAAACCAAGTCCAATTCTGTTTGAAGAGTGGGCTTTGTTTAAAAATGCATACCATTCCATAGCCTTTGTTTTTTAATCACTATATAAATTTACTCATGCCAAAATAAATCAAGTAGAACAGGACTGGCCTGGAAACAGCAAAGGACCAGCCCACAGTGTCTCTCCCAGCAAAAACAAAGCACAAGGGGGCCACACGTGCACCCTGCACCCCATTTTTGGCCACAATGGCCTCCTGCAGCCATCTGTCAGCAAAAATCTGGCATGGGGGGCATGTGTGCCCCCCGCACCCCATTTTCTGCTGCAACAGCCTCCTGTAGCCCTCTGCCAGTGAAAACAGGATGCAGAGGAGAAGGAAGGAAGGAAGGGAGAGAGGGAGGGAGGAGATTATAGTGAGAGTATGGGAGGTTTCAGGGAAGTCCTGCATTACCACATGGCCACCACAGATACTCCCAACATGAGTCCTGTGTCATGCCCACCATGCCCCACCCACCCCCAGCCATGGCCACCATGGCCACACTCACCTCCAAGCCCTCCAAGGTCACACACAACCCTGATTCAACCCTCAATGAAATCAAGTTTGACACCCCAGAAGTCAAATATCACCCCCAAAACAGTCCTTCTTTCACAAACATTAATTTGTCTTGAACCAGGTATAAATGCTTCATTCAATCACTGTGCTGAGGAAGCTCTTGGCATCAACTATAGTTAAACTAAAATCCTGATCTTCGCAAATAGAGCTAAACCATATGCCTGGAGGATAAATGGCTAGAGTCTTGAACAAAGGAAATATTTTAAATATTAGGACATGGTTTTACATAGTTCCACCAAATACAATGCACACCAAATTTACACCATACAAAATGATTTTTTAAAAGTAGCCATACTTCAGGGTATTTTTTATTTTATCAGAGGGGCACAGCATATCCCAGCAACATTCAAGTTATGTTCAGCTAAGGCTCATATACAACTACTTTTTGGTGCTCGTGTAAGATCTTACACTTTCTGTATTCTTCTTGAAAAGGGTTCAGTCTAAATACCTAAGAGCTATATTCCAGGTTGTTATTATTACTATTAGTGTATGACTATTATTATAGTAGTCAGGAGACCACAATGCTATTGCAGAGTAGTAGGCTTGCCAAGGACCAGCCCTGTTATAGGAAATGATTGCACATTTTCCAAAGTGTGCCACAGTGGGTGGCTGACTTCACACCAGAGAGAACGGTAAGCAGCTCTTCCTTCAGCACCACCCAAGCCCCTCTCCCTTCCCAGAACTGCCTTGCAAATGGGAATGTAAATGGGAAGGTTCGAAGCCATCAGGAATCTGACTGCCTGAATAAAGCACCAGCTCATCTCCCCTCTGAAGTGATACTTATCTATCCACTCCCATAGAACATGCTTTCTAACTGTTAGGTGAACAGAAGTTAAGGCATTTGACATGAGCTCACCCTGCAATCCCGTGCTAGGGCTTAAACCACCAGAGCCAAGACCATCTCTAGCATTATTAAGCCACTGAGCTACCATGCCTTTTATATTATAGGTAGTGCTTTTCATTCAAGGGAGAGAGGAATTGCTACCATATCCAAACTTAATGCTAATTCAGGGATCTTTATCATAGGACTTTAGTTGACATTCCTGAAGCCTGAGTTTCTCCTTACTGAGGACAATTACTAATCAATATGGTTCAGAACCATCTCATAACAACTTCAACAACTTGGCTTTTCCAGGGAGGCAAGGATGGGTTATGTGCATGAACTAAGCCATTTTAATTACTTATGAAAGACTTGGAAAACCCAACAGGACCAGGCTGCTCTACCTAAGAAATTGTTTATTTTCTGAGCAGTCAAGTTCCATTTTATAAATCAGTAAGATACTTACACCACATAATTGTGGTGGTACAAGTAAGCCCCCATGAGCAGACAAAGGCTCATGTACCATCTATAAGGACTTAAAGACCCACCTTATAGCTCCTTACCTGGTAAAACATCCAGGACATTCTGGTTTATTTAAATACAGTTATGCTCCTGGTAAAAATAGGCAGACTTTGATTGAAGATATATCACTCATTGTAATATTTACTCTGTTTTGTTATTACTTTATTTTTATTTATAATATTTTTATTTGCAATTCTGGTCAGTGATATATACATATTGCAATTCTGGTCAGTGATACACACACACACACACACACACACACACACACACACACACACACAT
>NW_020717782.1:24017-34945 GCF_900518725.1 Notechis scutatus | reverse complement strand
CTCAGCCAGCTTTGCTGGCTGAGGAATTCTGGGAGTTGAAGTCCACAAGTCTTAAAGTTGCCAAGGTTGGACACCCCTGGTCTAGACCTTCTCAATGCATGGAAGCTAACTGGGTAATTCTGGTCCAGTCCTTCCTCCTCAACTCCAAAGGCAGTGTGGAAGTGCTGGGCTAGGAGCAAAGATATTTGGGTTCAAGGCTTTTTCAACCATAGAGACTGTCTTAGTGAATTTAGGCCGGTCTACCTCTTTCAATCCAAGACAAAGGATGGTCCATAGATGCTGGCCTAGGAGTGAGGAGACTTAGGTTCTAGACTCCTTTCAGCCATGGAAATTCTCTGGAGGATGTTGGGTTGGTCTTTCTCTTTCAGCCATAGAGCCAATATGGACTCATCCATGATGTTGGACAAGGAGCAGAGATAACTAGATTCAAGGACCCTTCAGCCTTCAGATACTTTGGGAGACAATCTCTCCATCTCAAACCAAGAACCAGTGTGGAACTGTGGTGAAGATCCTGAACCTGAGGAGATTTAGGTTCTAGCTCCTCTTCATCACCGAAGTTTTCTGGGGGGATTTTATGCCAGTTATTCTCACTAAGGCCCTGTCTCTGATGGAGGTGGAGGTGAAGGTAGATATGTGAAGTGCAGGTGGAGGTGGAAATGGAAGTGAAGATGAAGGTGGAGGTGGAAAGGTAAAGAAATGGAGGTGGAGGTACAGGTGGAGATGGTGGTGGAGGTGACAGTGAATGTGGAGGTAGGGATAGCGATGGAGGTGGAGAAGGTGGTGGAAGCGGAGGAGGAGGTGGGGAGATAGAGAGAGAGAGATAGTGGTGGAAGAAGAGATGGAAAGACAGAAAGATGGAGATGAAGCTGGAAGTGAAGGTGAATGTGGAGGTGGAGATGGAAGGTGAAAATGAAGGTGAAGAGACAGAGAGAGATAGAGATGGTGGTGGAAGAGGAGATGGAAAGACAGAAAGATGGAGATGGTGGAGGTAAAGTTGGAGGTCGAGGTGGACATGGAAGTGGAGGTGGAGAGACAGAGAGATGGAGATGAATGTGGCGATTGATGGAAAGACATGTAGATGGAGATGGAAAGACAGAGAGATGCTGGTGGAGGCGGAGAGACGGAGATTGAGATGGTGGTGGAGGTAGAGATGGAAGTGGAGATGGAAAGACAGAGAGATGGAGGTTGAGGTGGACATGGAAGTGCAGGTGGAGAGACAGAGAGATGGAGATGAATGTGGCGATCGATGGAAAGACATGGAGATGGAGATGGAAAGACAGAGAGATGCTGGTGGACGCGGAGAGACGGAGGTTGAGATGGTGGTGGAGGTAGAGATGGAAGTGGAAGTGGACATGGACATGAAGAGACAGAGAGATGGATGTGGAGGGAGGTGAGGGTGGTGAGATACAGAGCTAGAAAGAGGCAGAGGTAGAGGCAGAAACAGAGACAGAGAGGGAGATGATAACGATGGAGATGGAGAAACAGAGAGACGGAGATAGAGATGGAGGTAGAACTCTGCTATCCATTAATCTATTTTCTTCCTTTTGTACAGAGACTGAAATTCATGACTGTTTTCCTTTGGGGTCAATAAGGTAAGCAGAACACGGAAACCCAAAACATCTTGTAGCACCTTTTATATCCAAACGTTCTTAATGCAGAAGCATCGAATCCTAGAGGTCAAAATCAGAGGTGGTATATTCAGCAGGTTCTGACCGGTTCTGGAGAACCGGTAGCAGAAATTTTGAGTAGTTCGGAGAACCGGCAAATCCCACCTCTGACTGGCCCTGCCGCCCCCATCTCTTCTCTGCCTCCCATTGAGTCCCAGCTGATCGGCTGGGTCTTCTTTGGTTGCCCTGAAAGAGGAGAACGGAGCTGGAAAGCAGGTTAGTGGGGCGGGGAGAGAATGGAGATTTTGCAGTATCCTTCCCTTGGAGTGGGGTGGGAATGGAGATTTTATGGTATCCTTCCCCTGCCATGCCCACCAAGCCACGCCCACCAAGCCAAGCCACGCCCACCAAGCCACGTCATGCCCATCAAGCCACGCCACGCCCACAGAACCGGTAGTAAAAAAAATTTGAACCCCACCACTGGTCGAAATCCATAACTACCTAGAATGTGAGCCAGTCTAGCTGGGGGCAGCACCTCATCCAGGGAGGGGCCATCAGTCAGCAAGATGAGGATGTGAGGGACGGAAGGCCTCATTCCCTTGGAGACTTGAAATATTTCTTTTAGCACGTAAGTGATCCCTCTGCCTGGGAATAAACACAGAAACTTAGAAAGGCATTGACAAAATCCCCATTGGTCAATTGCAGAAGGCAGCTTGACTTGGAACAGCTTACATCCTGCGGACAACATCGGTAAAAACCATCAACCATCCAGATCTGCCTTTGATAGTCCCAGGTCCTTGGAAAGGAATAAAAAGTTTGACCAGAACTTCACAGAGTTTGAAAGTTTGAACTTCCCTTGCCTCAGAAAGATGGTTGTTAAATGAACCACGCCCCGATTTTACGACCTTTTTTTGCCTGCAAGTGTTAAGCCAATCGCTGCTATTGTTCAAAATGAATTATGTGGCCGTTAAACGAATCTGCCTTCCCCCGTTGACCCTGCTTGTCGGAAGATGGCCGGGAAAGTCAAAATTAGTGATCGTATGACCCCGGGACCCTGGCAATCATCATAACTACATGTGGATTGCAAAACACGTGAATTTTGATCGCAACAACTGTAGGGATGTTGTTGCAACATTCACAGGCGAGAGGGCCAATCATAAACACACTTGCTTCAGTGGCTTTGTGTCTTCAAACTAGAATAGAATACAGCCTGGAAGGGACCTTGGAGGTCTTCTATTCCAGCCTCCTGCTCAATTAGGAGACCCTATCTCGGTAATGGCGAACCTATGGCACGCATGCCACAGGTGGCATGCAGGCCCATTTGTTGCTGGCACGCGAGCTGCAGGCAAACTTACCTCACTGCGCAATGCGCTTGCCTCACCGCTGATTTTTGGCCAGTTTGAGGCCTTTTTCAGCCTCCCAGAGGCTTTAGGCAGGCTTCTGCAGGCTTTTCAGGCCGAAAACTAGGCCCGTTTCATTCCTGTTTTAAAACTGGAAGTGATGAAACGAGCCTAGTTTTCGGCCTGCAGAAGCCTGCAGAAGCCTGCCTAAAGCCTCTGGGAGGCCGAAAGTCAGCTGTGAGGCACAGTGCAGGTAAGCGGGCTGCTGGGTGGATGGGGATTGCGTGCGCATGCATAGGGGGCGTGGGGGGGGCGTGCATTGCCTTCTCGGTGTTGGCATGTGAGCGCGAGCATGCAACCGTGCGCACAATTTATGGCATAGGAGCCCCAAAAGTTTAGCCACCACTGCCCTATCTCATTTCAGACAAGTGACCGTCCAGTCTCTTCTTCAAAACCTCCAGTGATGGAGTATCTACAATTTCTGGTGGCAAGCTGTTCCACTGGTTAATAATCCTCACCGTCCGGAAGTTTCTCCTTAATTCCAGGTTGCTTCTCTCCTTGATGAGTTTCCATCCATTATTTCTTGTCCAGCCTTCTGGTGCTTTGGAAAATAATTTGATCTCCTCTTCTTGATGACAGCCCCTCAAATACTGGAATAGTGCTATCATGTCACCCCTAGTCCTTCTTTTCATTCAACTAGATGTACAACAACCGTTCTTTGTATGTTTTTGTCTCCAGGGTTTTAATCATCTTAGTTGCTCTTCTCTGCATTTTTTCCAAAGTCTCCACATCTTTGTTGTAATGCGGGGACCAAAACCGGATGCAGGATTTCAGGTGTGGCCTTACTAAGTCTTTATAAAGCAGTACTAATACTTCACGTGATTTTGATTCTGTCTCTGTTTATACAACTAAGGATTGTATTCATGTTTTGGGCTGCTGCCACCGCACATGATTGGCTCATGTTTAAGTGATCGTCCATCAGGACGCCAAGGTCTCTCTCACAGTTACCGTTTTTGAGCCAGGTGTCATGCCCCTGTCGGAACCTGATTCCAAGGGGAAGGTGGAACAGCTGACAGAGAGTGGGAGTGTGGCTCCGGTAGCTGTGGAGGAAACTGGGGAAAGGCACAGTCTGGCTGGGTATTCAGAGGAAGTCCCAGGCCCACCCTCTCTTCATCCTAGGGCACGCAGGGAGGAACAGATAAGGGAGCAACATGGATTACGGGGGAGAAAAAGGCCCCGATTCCCTTCATTAGCTGCAGCTGGGAAAACAGGATAAAAAGGGTGTTTGTGCACAGCACCTTGCTGGAATCAAAGTGTGCATTATCTTTGTTTGTCAGGGCTTATCTGGGTTCTGGCATCCTCACAACTGTGTGTGTTTCGTTATCTTGTGGAAGTCTGCAATTCCTGTCTCGTTAATTGCTTCAGCTGTGGTTTGTGTTGTTGTTTTTATTTATAATTTAGATGTGCTTTGGGTTCAGACTGAATTTCTTCCCTTTAAAAAACTGTTCTTGGGAGAGTTTTTTCTCCAGCCGATGATAACTGGACATTGGGGGCCAAGTTGGGGGAATTAAAGGGACTTTACCTACTTTTGTGACTTGGTTGCTTTTGTGCCATGCCCCTTTGGGTCATCACACCAGGTTTCACCTAATCTGTCTTGGGTTTTACCTACCTAGGTGTAAAACCTTGCTCAACAGATGGCCATAAGTTAAAGGCTGCCTGAATTAATTCTTCTGAGAATTTATTCTCGCATGAGCACTTAGGATGTATCGCCACACAATCTGTGATGACCTGGGGGCACGGCACACACACACACACACACACACACACACCCCTCCAGCAGCCTCTGGGTGCAAGTAGTCCAGCACAAAAATGTGAGCACAACGGCTGCAAAACAAGAAATCCAGCAGGGCAAGGGAATAAGTCAATGAGTCCAGGAAGCAAACGAACACAGCAATGGTTTCAGGAGGCGAGAAGGCTGGGAAACATCCAGTGTCGGCAACAGCACACAACCCTCCATGAATTCAGTGTTTGTTCCCAACCAATGCCCCTCCCTGCAGTGTCTCCTTAAGGCTCAGTCCTTAGGTTTGTCTTGTGAAGAGGGGCGGGGTGCTCTCCTCCTGAGTAGGTGGATCCGTCTGTGCTGTTCCTGCCTTCTCTTCACTCTCCGTGCTCAGGGATCAGGAGGGGGCCGTCCTTGCTCATCGCCTGTCTCTCATGTTCATTGCTTAGCCTCTCTTGGTCATCCTGTGCCCCCCTTCCTCCCTGCCGACAAGCCGTCGTAATCCTGAAAGGCCTGACTTGGCCTGCTCCTCCCCATTTTCCTCCCAAGTCAACCAAGCAGCCCCCTTGATCTCCTCCGGCTCCAATTCCCGCTCCTCTTTCCCCACAGATTCAGGCTCTGATGAGGGCATGACAACACAACCCAAACGGATGAATTGACACAAAACAGAGGAAGCGGTCCTTCTTGAATACAATACCTACCGGTCTTCGTGTTCCCACCGTTATAGGCGAGCCTCTTGAGAGCATTTTGAACTCCGATCCGGTCTGGAAAAGTGTTCAAATGGAATCCGGTCCTCGGTTTTTCACTGTACTGAACCACAGAAATCTAGAAAGTAACAGAAAAGCTTGTTTAAACAAATATATAGAGAAAGTTTTAATATCAGCTGAAAAAGTACAGGTAATCCTTTGTTAGAGTTTGCAGCAGAAATTCAAGTCCAGAAAACACACAGATGACTGATTCAGCAGGATCTTTAACTTCTTTATAAACATAACAATATGAAGTGAAATTTACAAGACCACTTGTAGATTCTTTTAACGTAACATAACACAAACAGCAAGCAGCAGCAGCAGCAGAGCAGAGCTCTAGTTTCACTTTCACTTCTCAGCAAAAGCACACAGAGCCAAACCACACCCAGGCTGTCAGCTCCCATTGGCTGGTCTGTTGCCATGTTTACTCACTTGCTGACTTTGTTAACCATGTCCCTGCCAGTTAATGAATCTCCTCTGAGATCCTTGACTTACAGCCATTCATTTAGTGATGGTTGGAAGTTACAACGGCACCAAAACAAGCGACTTATATGACTATTTTTCACACTTACAACCGTTGCACCATCCCCATGGCCGTGTGATCAAAATTCGGATGATTGGCAGGTAAGTATGATGGTTTTAGGGCCCTGGGGTCACACGATCACGTTTGTCACTTTCCCAGCCAAGCAGAGTCAATGGGGGGAGGCAGATTCGCTTAATGAGTGCCTGTTTCACTTAGAAACTGCAGTGATTCACTTAGCAACTTTAGCCAAAAAAAAACTTTTTAGTAAAATTGGGCAAAAGGCATTTCACAACTGCCTTGCTTAGCAACGGAACTTTTGAGCTCGATACTGGTCATAAGTCAAGGATTACCTGTACTTTCCTGCTAGGGAAGTCCAAAAATGTTGCCAGTTTGGCCACAAAGGCTGCATTTTTGTGCTGTAAAGTGTGTGTGTGTTTTTTTAAAAGCATACATCAGTGATGGTGAAAATTTTTGGTGTGGTGTGCCAAAAGTGTATTTCCAGAAGGCCCGTTTTTCGACCTCCCGAGGCTGCAGAGGCTTTCCTTGCGCCTCCAGGAGGGCGAAAACGGCCTCAAACGGGCCAAAAATCAGCCGGGAGGCACACTCATGTGCAATGCAGGTATTGTGGTGCATTGCATTGTGGGCGCTGGCACACGCGGAAGTGTGCTATCGTGCGCGTGTACACTTTTGGCACATCACAACAAAAAGGTTCGTCTCCTCTCCACAAACCCCACTCCCTTCTAGCACTGATGAAGTTACCTAGTTGGGTCATGAAATGTCTGCAATAAAAGCCCAGAAAGCACCTCTCATTTCTTCTCTTCCTCCTCCTTCTTCTTCCCCTCCCTTACTCCTCCTCCTCCTCCCCCCTCTCCTCCATCTCCTCCTCCTCTCCACAGACCCCACTCTCTTCTAGCACTGATGGTATTACCTAGTTGGGTCATGAAACGTCTGCAAGAAAACCACCAACCTCAGAGAGCACCAAGGACCTTATAGTCCTCCCCCCCCATCTCCTCCTCTTCCTCCTCTCCACAAACCCCACTCCCTTCCAGCACTGATGATGTTCCCTAGTTGGGTCATGAAACGTCTGCAATAAAACCACCAAGCTCAGAGAGCACCAAGGCCTCCTCCTAAACCAATTTCCGTGAGACAAGAATTTACCTGGGTACCTTCAGGTCCAATTTGGGGGAAATTAGAGACCAGGTGGAAGAGGAAATCCTTCACTTTGATAAAGTTGTCTGGACCGATGCTCGAGGATTCGTCCACCAGGAAAGCAATATCCGCTTTGAATTTGCTACAGGCTAGGAGGGAGAGGAAAATATTGTTCTGACCAAGGCTTCCTGAGACCGTAATTAAGCACAAGCTTAGTCCAAACAACTCTTGCTTTATTTCAACGCTGGGAATTATGTGCATTCCCAGCCCGTAATGAGATCCAAACAGTCCCTTGAGATAAGCACCCACCTTTCTCTCCTTTGAATTTCTGCCAACAACTAAAGTGCCAAATTAACTGTGGAAAGCCAAACAAAGTACAAAATCCACACAGAGCTTCAAGGTTTAATCTGAACAGAGCGAACAAAGTTGCTTCCTGCAAAGGCTGCTGTCCCTTTGCTCCTCCTTTGTGACTTATGGGAGGGCCAATCATTTCCAAGCCTTACTCCCAAGTCGCCACTTTTGTCTTAACTGTTCTTGCCTTCTGGCAGCTCTGCGCAAGCGCACACTGGGAACAGGCTCCCCTTGTTCCTCTGCCTTGCTACTGTCAGATTCTGGAGGCTCCGGAGTCACCACATAACTCCCAGATGGTCCTGGCCCCATCTCTGTGTCGGACACAGAACCTTTATCCGAGTCCCCCCCCAAGACTCCAGGACTGGCCCATGTTTTTCCCTACTGTTCGACTCAGCTGCCGTCTCCTCAGGCTGCCAGTGGACCACAACAAATATTGATTTATTGAAAACATTGATCACGCAATCCCCATCTGCAACCATCCCAGGGGACTTCCGAGAAGCAACGTCTATGGGGAAAGCAAGATAGAATAAAAACATGTGTGTGTGTGTGTGTGTTCCAGCATAACTCTGGAATGCCTCGAGCAATTTCAATCAAGCTTGGTACACAGATGACTTACCTTCTGGAAACAAATACTGTGAGGAGGGGGAAGACACCCCTAACATCCGCTCGGGGAGTATGTGTGACTTTAAAATGGCTTCTACTGTACAGCACAGTGGATGTGCCATGATAACAGCTTCACCGTACTTCTTGTCCTTCCTTCAGGGGCTTTGAAGACTAGGTTGACCCCCTGTTCTTTGGGGCGGCCCCTCAAACATTGGAAGTCTGCTATCTTGTCTCCCCTAGTCCTTCTTTTCACTAGACTAGACATACCCAGTTCCTGCAACCGTTCTTCATACGTTTTAGCCTCCAGTTCCCTCATCATCTTTGTTGCTCTTCTCTGCACTCTTTCTAGAGTCTCAACATCTTTTTTTTACCTCGTGGCAACCAAAACTGAATGCAATGTTCCAAGTGTGGTCTTACCAAAGCATTACAAAGTAGTATTAGCACTTCACGAGATCTTGATTCTATCCCTCTGTTAATGCAGTCTATGATCCATTGGCTTTTTGGCAATTGCAGCACACGGCTGGCTCATATTTAAGTGATTGTCCACTAGGATTCCAACATTCCTCTTGCAGTTACTATATTAAGCTAGGAACCACCTATATTATACCTGTGCATTGTTTTTTTTTTTCTAGACCTGTGCATTTGATTTTCCACCTCAGGCAGGGGGTTGGATTAGAAGTTGTCCAAGGTCTCTTCTTAGACTTAGAATAACTTTATGGTCACTTTGAATGTACGCTGATCAGCGTACATTCAAATGAAATTTCGTTGCATACACCTCTCAAAGGGTCTCCACCTCTAATAGGGCACTACACAAACATGACAAAATAAATTCCAGCCCTAGAATTGTGGTATTCTGTGATCCTACAATGCTAAATTCTTTTCCCACTGCCTAATATACATTCTCACGAAGTACCACGGGATACTTTAAATAAAAACAAAATGGACATCTATAGAAATATCTATAGAATAACAGAGTTGGAAGGGACCTCGGAGGTCTTCTAGTCCAGTGGTCGCCAACCGGTGGGCTGCAGCCCACTGGTGGGCCACGAGAAAATTTTGGTGGGCCGCAGAGAAATCTCACCCCCAGAGCACCCCCCCCAAAGCAATTAATCCAGGCTGCGCAGAAACACAAGGCTGTTCAGCCCACATGGCCCACGGGAACCCTCCCCGCCCACTCACTCCTTACCCGGCAAACTTGCCTGCTAAATTGCTATTTTTCCTTTTTCTGACCATCATCTGTTCTGCTGTGCCAGGAGATTTAGATTAGTTAGGAATCAGGAAATGGTTGGATTTCTTACTTTCTAGCTAGTCTGCTTTTAAGCACAGCCGAACCTCTCTTAGGACTAAAGCTTCTATTATTCAGTGCAGACTCACAGCAAGCAAATTTTATGTGACAGGTTGAGCTAGCCGATGGCAGATAGATAGATCTCTGAATGAATCTGTGATTCTGTAAGCAATTCAATCTGCCTGTCTGCTTTGCCTGATTTTGGGTAAAAATTGCTCTTTTTTATAAAAAAAATAAATCAATATTTATATAAATATTTATAATATTTACATACAAGCCATGCCCAGCCAGTCACATGACCACCAAGCCACACCCACAAATTATGCCACGCCCACAGAACCGGTTCGTGGTCCCTGGGATTTAAAATGATGAGTTTGGTGGTCCCTGAGGTCCAAAAGGTTGGCGACCTCTGTTCTAGTCCAACCCCCTGCTTAGGCAGGAAACTCTACACCACTTCAGACAAATGGTTGTCCAACCTCTTTTTAAAAACTTCCAGTGTTGGAGCATTTACAACTTCTGGAGGCAGGCAGTTCCACTGGTTAATTCTTCTCACTGTCAGGAAATTTCTCCTTAGTTCTAGGTGGCTTCTCTCCTTGATGAGTTTCCACCCATTGCTTCTCGTCCTGCCCTCTGGTGCTTTGGGGAATAGCTTGACTCCCTCTCCTTTGGGGCAGCCCCTGAGATATTGGAAGGCTGCTATCATGTCTCCCCTGGTCCTTCTCTTCACTAAACTAGACATACCCAATTCCTGCAACTGTTCTCTATGTGTTTTAGCCTCCAGTCCCCGAATCGTGTTTGTTGCTCTTATCCGCACTATTTTTCTAGAGTCTCAACATTTTTTCTTACATTTGGGCAACCAAATCCTTCTCAGATCTCTTCAAATCTCGCTAGAGTCGTGGAGCTCACCTGGACCAGCCAAAGGGATTGAAGGGGTGGGAAACGAGGGATCCGGGATCGTACGATTCTCGGTGGCGGCTGCGATGTTGAAGCTCGTCTCGAAAGAGGCAACTGTTGGAAACGTGAATGGATTTGTATCTGCAAGTGGGAGGTTGGTCGGAAGGGTTGTTCCAGACGGTACCATAGAGAGTGTGCTGGTAGAGAGGTTCTTGTGTGTTCCAACTATGAAACAAACAAGAAGAAACTTTCTGAGAGAGGTCAATTTTTACACCATGGGTGGACTAAATCACAGAGTCTGCAACCGTGGCAATTTTAAGACTTCTGGACTTCAACTCCCAGAATTCTGGCTGGGGAATTCGGGGGATTGCAGTCTAGAAGTAGAATAGAATAGAATAAAGAATAGGATAGAATAGAGAATAGAGAATAGAATAGAATAGAAAATAGTATAGAATAGAATAGAGAAGAATAGAATAAAGAATAGAATAGAAAATAGTATAGAACAGGATAAAGAATAGAATAAAATAAAACATTAGAATAGAATAGAAAATAGAATAGAATAAAGAATAGATTAGAAAATAGACTAGAATAGAATAGAAAATAGAATAGAATAAAGAATAGAATAGAAAATAGACTAGAATAGAAAATAG
>NW_020717781.1:3490-35291 GCF_900518725.1 Notechis scutatus | reverse complement strand
CACACACACACACACACACACACACACACAATTCTTGTGTAAAGAATTCATACAGTATATGCCATTGTTAGGTTTACTAGCTGGATCTTTTGTTTCTTGCCCTTTGGAAAAGTTAGAGGGGATATTCTATGAAATTCTCATGTTATGACTTCTGGGGTGTCTCACCTCAGTGGGGTTTCTGCATCTCCTCATTCAACCTATTGCTGACTTTAGTGACTTGGGGGGGGAAATAGTCTACAATTTGATTTTTCTGATTGAAGGAAATCAAATTTTATCTGGAGCTGAATACTATTGTGGGTTTCCAAATTGTTTCCTATCAGTTCTATGCATGATTCTATGCAGGCACACTTCACACACTCACCCAGGATGGAGATAGATAACTGGGTGTTATTAGCATATTAGTGATACCTCAGCCTGTGATGATGGATGATCTCCCCCATCAGAAAGGTTGGTTTTGCAAATTGCATTCAGCCAGTTTGTAGGTTATTTTAGGAGCCGCTCTAGAACTTCTTTCCAATGGGAAAAATTCACTACAAGCATGCTGCTCCGAATAATTCTGTTCCTGCTATTGCAGGATCTAATGTCAACACATCCTTTCCCAACACAACCAACCTGTCTCTCTATAAGTTTAAATATATGAATCACTGGTATCTAAAAGACTTGAAAAACTACTTCATAATTTTCTTAACTTTCAGAGAGGGTTGTGTGAAAAAAAATAAATTACTTTCTTGCATAAAAGAAAAAAAAGGAAAAAAACACCCTTATGATTCATTTGTATGATAGAAAGGAATATCCTGAATTTTCAGAGTCCAATTTTTTTCAGAGAAATTTCCATCTTAGCAGTAAATATAACTTCAATTACTGAAACTCATTAAGACATATCATACACACACATACATGACACACTCATCAATATGAAAGGAATAGACTAATTTTAAAACATTGGAATATATTGAAACTTATTTTATAATTGAACACAACTATAGACAAAGAAGTGGACCGGCAAGGTGACACAGGTGTGGGGGTGTGCAAGACCTGGCTGCAACTGTCCAAAGGTAAGCAGCTCCACCCTCCCATCTCCACCCGTGCTTGATTTTTACCCATGTGCCTCACCCCACCTTGTGCAACCAGGAGCAATGGAATGGGTGGGGTCTTAACTAGGATTTATTTTGAGGTAGGGCTTATATTGAGTGTATGGTAAAAATCAAGCTAGGTGTCAGGTTTCCAAGCAATAAAATCCATTTAAAAAGAAAAGGACAAGGTCCTTCTTTCAAAAAGATTTCTTCCCCGATGAGACTTGCGAGAATGTTTAAGAATAAATTGGATAAATGCTGGAAATGTCATCAGATACCTGGTTCATATTACCATATGTAGTGGACATGTTCGGACACAAAGAAATATTGGACTAAAATCCACACATTGTTGGAAAAAATGATAAAACAACAAATAGACTTTAAACCAGAGATCTTTTTATTGGGAGTCATACCGGACATATACAATAAAGAACTGAAATATTTGATTGTAAATGTTTTAACAGCAGCTAGAATTGTATTTGTGAAGAACTGGAAAAATGACAAAATACCTATGCAGGAGGAAGTTATTAAAAAAATTATGGACTGTGCTGAAATGAGTAAACTGACATTTGAAATTAGAGAACAAGAAGACAAGCAATTTTATATGATATGGGATTTGTTTTATCAATGGTTGGATAAAAAGGCATGGCAATGTAATAGACTAGATAATTTTGTGATAGAAATTTAATAGATTGATATAAAACATAATATAGACATATATAACCACTGGCTGAAAGAATAACACAAATTTTAAAATAAGATCTGGAACACCTCGTATAAAATGATGGAATAAATAGTTTAGTCATAGATAATAAATAACTGATAAATATATAAGCATATGTTAGTGTGACAATGTGAAGACTGATATAAATTGTGAATATATGACTACAAAAGGATAGCACAAAAGATATGCAACCAACTGACACACTGTATGTATATAAAATGGAAGATGGTTTTATGTTTTTACATTTTGTATGTGTATGTTTGTTTTTAAAAATAAAAATTCTTTATTAAAAAAAAAGATTTCTTTTATTTAGGAAAGCATCAAATTAGCAAAGTCCATGGTAATTCTTGATCTGACACAACCCAGAATTACTCCACAATATTACAAGTTAGAAACAACCCCCAAAAGTCACATTCTCCAATAGAAGTAATTCAACGTTGCTTGATGTCATAAATCTCTACTTCAAGGGGCCCCAACAAGGACAGCTTGTTTCCCATGGGAAGAAAAATCACCTAGCCAAAACGACTCTCTTTATCTCCACTCCTCCCCTCTTAGGAATGTGTCAAACCCTTCCCCCCATGACTACCACAGAGAAAGTAAGAAAAAGAATATATACTAAGACTAACTAAAATGGCTACACTTATGTCAATTTCAGGCTTGACAGGCTGCCCTTCCTCATTTGGAAAGAAACCCCTGCAATGACATAAAATACACAAAGATTGAAATTAGGTTAAACACAATCATACAATGCACATTTTAACCTCCTCTGCCACCCACAGAATTTGGTTTTGGCTTGTGTGGGTATTTTTTTCATGGAGTTTCCCCACCAATCTATCAGCATTTACTTTCCAGCTATTAACCCAAGTTGCTTGTGAAATTGGATAACCTTTCCAATAAATTAAATATTGCAACTTCCTCCTGAAAATCCTAGAATCCAAAATTTTCTTAACTTCATAATGTTCATGCCCTGCAATGAACAAAGGCTTTGGGGGTGCATGTTCTGCTGGCCTCGAGGAAGAATCAACAACTGGCTTTAATAAATTAGTATGAAACACCGGATGTACTTTCCCCAATAACCTAGGGAGGTTAAGTTTCACAGTTACTGGGTTTATTACTTTAATTTAATTATCTGAAAAGGCATTTTGGACTTAATTTTCTAGAAGGTAAATTTAACTTTAAATATTTAGTTGACATATAAACTTTATCTCCCACTTTAAATTGTGGCTGCTGGGAATGGTGTTTGTCAGCTTGTATCTTTTGGATTTGTGCTGCCTTAATGAAAGCCTTTTTTGTGTGTTTTCCCAAGAGTCTTTAGTTGACTCCATCCACTCAGTTACTGACATGGATGGTGGGGGTGGGTGGGTCCCTCAGCAATTCAGGCATGGGAACAAACTTCATCCCAGTATTGATTTGGAAAGGTGTTAACCCTGTACTACTATGTACAGCATTATTATGAGCAACCTCTGCAAAAAGCAGCAAATCAGCCCAGTTGGTTTGTTGATAATTTACATAACATCTCAAATATTGTCCAATAATTTGGTTAGTTTTCTCAGCCAGTCTGTTGGTCTGTGTGTGGAAACCTGAACTCCGACCTTGAGAGGATGCAATTGCTTGTATGATTTCCCTCCAGAATTTTGCAGTAAACAGAACCCCTCTATCTGAAATGATTCTGTGAGGCACTCCATGCAATCTATAAATATGATTTACAAACATTTTGGATAATTTCCTGGCTGATGGTAGACCTTTGCATGGAATAAAATGAGCTTGTTTCTGAACCCATCCTCTGCCTGGATAAAATGCCCATCCTAAAGGAATTTGGTCAGCTGGAGGTAAATGAGGTGGGGGGAGTGTTAGGAATATAAGTCACCGAACAGTGATTTGGGTTGGAAATATACCAGGATAGACATTTTAATAGTGTCTCTTTAAGAGAATCATAAAAGTGTAATTGGGTGTAGTTTCTCAAACGGCCATAAGATGGAGCCAGAAACCTGGGTTGTATAGTCTGAGTCTCTTTTTCCTTCTGTTGGAAAGTATTGCCGTTCCTCGATTTTTCCTAATTGACTGAAATTCATGGATTTGATGTAAGTCTGATACTGAACTGTTTTTGACATTGGACTTTGTTATTTAATTATCCCCGGACTAAAAACTGACTGATCTTACCTGTGAATGACTTTGGACTGCTTGTTTTGAACTTTGCTAAAACCTTTCTAGAAGTAAAAACCTACAGTGTATCTGTGTGCTGTGTGTGTATTATTCAAACACTTCTCTCAAACGTCTCCCTGTACATGCTCATTCTCCTAATGGGGAATTACCTCAACACTGGTTATGGGCCCAGGCCATATCAGGCTCAGATAACTGAAAGTTGGTGTGAATACACAGTACTGTATACAGACAGCTGTTTACTGTTTAATTGTGGGTTCCTACCCTGGTAAAGATGGCACATTTCAACAAGTCTATCACTGATAACCCGGTTGGATGGAACAAACTATGTTTCCTGGTCTATGAAGTGCAGTCTACTTAGCGCAGAGAAGGTTTATGGAATGTAGTTCAAGACCCACCGGATGTAAATGCTTGGGATCCAACTAATGAGGATGATGTCAAGAAGCTTGCTGACTTTAAACAGAACAACGAATGAGCTCTTTGTATAATTGGACTAACACTGAGTGACCAGCAGCTAGTCCATATTCGTGGAGAAGAGTCTGCTGCTAAGTGTTGGAAGAATTTGAAGAGGATTTATGTTCGTAACAGTGTAGGTGCACACATACATCTTACACATAAAGTGTTTAGAGCACGTCTTCTGAAAGGTGGAGAAATGTTAGCTCATTTAAACTTCATGAAAAGAACTTTTCAAGAACTACATGAAAAGGAACTGATATTTTCAGAGCTGCATCAAGTTTACATCATTCTTTCCTCATTGGATGAAAGTTATGATGATTACATATCTTCACTGGAAGTCCTGCCCAGAGATAAACTGACATTGACTGACATAACTGAAGAAATCCATAATAATTCCCTTGCTTGTTAAATATGGTTCCACTCATATCCTGATTGCTTCAAACCATAAAGACTCTTTTTCAATTTCCAGCAATCAGTTGTATTATTATTTTTGAGACCTAAAGGTTTCTTTAAATATATACTGTGTTGCAACGGTGCATGCAGATATGCTGTCTCTACATCCAAATGATTTATAATGTATTTCTCCTTAGCTGCCCATACTAATGCTGCCCTTAATGTAGTAACCTTCAGACTAGGTGCAAACACCTCATCATAGTCATTTGCTGTCTGATTAAACCCTTGTGGTACTAACCTGGCTTTATGGGTTACAGTCCCATCCACACCTGTCTTTAGCTTATATATCCATTTACATTCTATGGCAAGTTTACCTGGTGGTAACTTAATGTTTTTATATACCTCCAGTCTTTTTAGTGATTCTAGTTCCTTATCCATTGCTTTCTGCCAAGCAGCCTGATCCTTAGCAGGAAACAGTTTCAATTCACTATAATTACTTGGAACTGTATTTACTTGGTATACAACACTAGCCTGATATCTATCAGGTGGTCGTGTTACTTGGGTTGGTAATACAGAGCTTACTGGTGGACTCACCTGTGCCACCTGCTCCTGTTCTTCTACCTCCTCCTGTGCCTGTTCTACTACTTCCTCCTGTGCTTCTTCTTTAATGGCTATTCGTGGTTTACTGATTTTATCTTTAGGGACTATTTGGGTGTCAATAATGATATCATTGCTGGATTCCTTTTCCAGTTTATCCCACCCAACGTGCTCGAGAAATTTTTCATTAGCACTGCAATAAACATGAGCTGTGCCTTGATCCCAGAATCTAAACGATCTATGGTTGGCCTCGTAACCCACAAAAAATAACTTCTTAGCTCTATGTTGCCCTTTCAGTCTTACTCCTGCTTCTACAAATTCATTTTATAAATTTTCTCTGCAGTTCCATGGTAGAACTAATTTGGTTCATATACAACCTACTCCCCCCAAAAAAATATGTAATGTGAAGGAAATTTACTTTGACAATATAAGTATCTGCAAGAATGAGATGACAAACTCCTCTGTCTTCCTAAACTTAAAAAATTGATTTTTTTTTCAGAAATAGGAAGAAATCCTTACTTATATATGTTTTGTTTGATCAGGTCATTGACAGAAATATTATCTGTTTATCATTATCATTATCTATCTATCTATCTATCTATCTATCTATCTATCTATCTATCTATCTATCATCTACCTATCAATCATCTCTTTCTGTCTCTTCCATCCAAAATACACCCCATCTCACCCCCACAGAAAAGTAAAAACATTGTACCTTCACCATTTCTAATATTAGCAGGACAGAGGTACCACAGATGTCTGAAACATCCAAATCCTTACATAAATACAGCAGAGATGTCTTCAAAAGTATGTCTTGTGAATGTGATTTTCTCAGAAACTACAAAACTGTGAGAAATTATACCACCAAGTATGGAGTCTCCTGGTTCATGGTATTTATGAAAAAAATGGACCAGGGTTTGTTTGAAAAACAAACTTTACAAATGGTCATAGGAAAAACCCCTAACACCAATATTCCAACTATAAGGTATCCAAATGTTCCTGCCGAAAATCTATTCACGTTGCCCATGACTGGTGCAATATTCTCCAAAGGAATAGTCAGGATTTAGCTGGAAAGCTAAACAAGTTGAGAATAAACCAGCTACTGAGCTACAAGTCCTCTGTATTCAAAGTTTCAAAGACCAAAGGGAATGTATCCTTTATTTTTAAAGTGATGGCGACATCATGTTGTATTTTACAGGAAGTTGCCAAATGAAAAGGAGAAGTCAGTCAAGATTATAAGAACAGGGCAGATGTTTACCTCACCAAAATTCTTTCTGATGAAAAACAGTGAGGAAATAATTCCCCCACCCCTATATTGTATAGTGATTTTTGAGCCTATTTCCATGGTGCAATTAGGCCATAGTTTGCAATGACTATTCCAAATGATGACAGGGGGAAATAGTGATGTCAACATTAACAGTGAAAACAGCCAAGTAACTTCTGAAGAATGTTTTTTTCATAAAAGTTGCATTAAATTTTTCATAAAACTTGCATTAGCTTATGAACTGTGCATGAAGATGATCCCAAAAGCAGCCTGTCAAAGGAGACAACTGATCTTTATTGATCGACTGATAAAATGCAAAGAACAAAAACAGGGGAGGAGGAAAAAGATGGAAAGGATGTAGGAGAGCTGCAGTTGTTTACCTTAATGTGGGTGTGGCTAAGTTGTGGGCGTGGCTTGGTGGTCATGTTATTGGCTGGGTGTGGCCAACTCAATATCACTCACATTGAGGCATGCATCTCCTCGCCTGGCCTCTCATGACTGTGGGGATGCTGCAACAGTCATAAGTATGAAAAAGGGTCATAAGTCACTTTTTTTCAGTGCCACTGTAACTTTGAATGGTCACTCCACGCAAGCAAAGTACCAGCAAAGGAGGGGGAAAAATCTCCAGAGAAGTTCCTGAGACAGGAAGTCTAGTCCTGCCAAGAATGTAATAAGGGTTAACGGATTTTCTGTAAGCAACACCAGAATGTTTCCTTCCTGCCTTCCTTACAGGATTAGGCCAGTAATTTCTTCTAACAACCAGTTCTCCGAACTGCTTAAAATGTTATCAACTGGTTCTAGTGAATGGGTGTGAGCTGGTAGAATCCCACCCCTGAATTTAGCCCTTTTAGTATTCGTCTGCAACAAATTCAACACTGAATTTCTATTCAATTCGGAATAGAGCTGGAAGGGACCTTGAAGATCTTCTAGTCCAATGCCCTGCTCAAGCATAAGGCCCTATAACAATTCAGACAAGTGGTTGTCCAGTCTCTTAAAACTTCCATTGATGAAGGTTAAACATTAGATGGTAGCCATGCAAAAAAAAAAAAAAAAAAAGCAAATGGATCTGGCACTACTTCTATTCAGCAGAAACAAAAAGACAGGGAATCCTAGAGAGGACTTGTGGCTATATCTGTTGACACATAAAGATCCAAATCTTGGTAAAGAATGGATCATTATTAATGCTGGTTGAGTCTACATACACATTCATACAATACGGCTATGAAGAAAGAATTATAATATTCTCATTATAATAATTCCTAAATTACTATTTGATAAGATTCATTGCAAGGTGTTTTCACTAGTGGGTGGGGTTTGGGTAGGGAATATTGCTGATAATATTGGTCAATTTCCTCTTTTTATTAACTGCTCTCATTTAAGATCAGGTGTCACTATAATAATGTAACATTTGGGCAAAAAGAAAAAAGCCAGAAGCCCAGTGCTGGAGGCCAAGATGGAGAAAATCTCCACAGCCACTTTGGTGCTGATGTACAAATGACAAATGACAACCACACACTGCAGAAAACTAGTATGCTGAATGTGATGGACTTGGTTTCCTGGAAAGTGTCTGGTAACTTTTGAGCTAGGAAAGCTGCAATAAAACTGACAATAGCCAGGAAAACCATAAAAGACATGATACTGTAAAACGTGACAACTGACCATTCATTGCACTCAACAACAATTTCAGAAGTGAAGGAGTGCTTATCCAAGTCTGGGAAAGGAGGAGAAATTCCTAGCCACACAATGCACAGAAGACTTTGAATAAAAGAACAAGAAAGAACAATGGAAACGGTTAATCTTTTCCCAACCCCTGTCCTCATCCGTGATCCAGGCTTGGTGGCAATGAAAGCAAGAACCACAGTGAAGATTTTGGCCAGCATATAAGAAACAGCCATTGAGAAGATGATTCCCAAAAGCAGTTTGATGAAGAGACAAGTGATCTTCATTGGTTGACCAATAAAATGCAGAGAACAAAGGAAGGACAGAAGGAGAGAGATGAGGAGGGTATAGGACAGCTGCGGTTGTTGGCCTTAATGATAGGAGTGTTGTGGTTCTTCAGAAACATTCCTAATACAAAAATGGTGATGAAAGAAAGGATAATGGCTACTGTCACCAAGCTGCTTCCTAATGTTTCTTCATAAGATAGGTATGTTATATACTTGAAAATGCAGAAATCCTGCTTATTGTTTGGATATTGATCTTCTGGACACCGAAAGCATTTGTCCATATCTGGAAAAACAAATATAAATTGAAAGTAAAATGTTGGTTGAAAGGCCACCAGTTTGAGAATGTTTTTATTTATTTATTTATTTGATTTGTCAATGACTTACAAGATAATAGGTATAAGGATAAACATAGTTATGAATACAAGATATGAGTACATATAAGAAAAATAAAAGAAACAATAGGACAGGGACGGTAGGCACTTTGGTGTGCTTATGCATGCCCCCTACAGACCTCTTGGGAAGGTCAATAGTAGAAAGTCTAAGGTTAAAGTTTTTGGGGTTTGGGGAAGAAACCACAGAGTCAGGTAGACTATTCCAGACATTGACCACTCTGTTGCTGAAGTCGTATTTCCTGCAATCACATTTGTTGCGGTTAACCTTGAGTTTGTATCTATTGTTTGTACTTGTATTGTTATGGTTGAAACTGAAGTATTCATTGACCGGTAGGACATTGCAATGTATGATTTTATATACGATACTTAGATCGGACTGAAGACGGCATAGTTCTAGAATTTTGAGTCTGGTGGCATAAGGTATTCTGCAATGAGTAGAGGAGTGTAGAACTGTTCTTGTGAAATATTTCTGGACTTTCTCAACTGTGTTAATATCAGATACATAATGTGGGTTCCAGACTGATGAGCTATATTCGAGTATTGGTTTGGTAAGTATTATGTATGCCCTAGTTAGTAGTGTGATATTACCAGAGAAAAAGCTACGTAAGATTAGGTTAACAACTCTTAATGCCTTTTGGCTATGTAGCTACAGTGGACTCTAGCACTTAGGTCATTAGATATGAGTATTCCAAGGTCCTTGACAGAGTTTGGATCATCACAGCTTCTATTTTATTTTCTGATATATTTTTTTGCCAATATGTAAGACAGAGCATTTATTGGTTGAGATTTGAAGTTGCCATTTGTTTGACCATTCTGATACATAATCAAGGTCTTTTTGAAGGGTAGCAATATTCCCTGTGGTGTTGAATAGTTTACATCATCAGCAAAGAGAACACAGTTGCTCTTAATATGATCACAGAGGTCATTTATGTAGAGTATGAAGAGAGTTGGTCCTAGAACACTGCCTTGGGGGACTCCACTTTGACAGGTACAGAATTTGTTAGGACACTCCCAATTTTGACCATTTGTTGTCTGTTTGACAGGAATGCTTCTATCCAGTTTGCAGGTGTCCAGAGATACCACAAGATTTTAGTTTTAGGAGTAGTTTGTCATGAACCACTGAATCAAAGGCTTTACAGAAGTCTATGTAGATTGCGTCTATTGCTTTGCCCTGATCGAGTTGTGTAGTCCATATATTTTTGCAGTGTAAGAGTTGCAGATTACAGGATAGTTTTTTTCTGAAACCAAATGGTTTATTACAGAGTAGGTTGTTTGTCTCTAAGTGGAGAATAATGGATTGGTTAATAATTGATTCCATGACTTTACAGGTGATGCAGCATGAAGAGATTGGTCTGAAATTTTCAATTAGACTGGGGTCTCCCTTTTTGAAGATGGGGATGACCATGGCTTGTGACCATAGGTTTGGCAAGGAGCTGGTCCTCAAAGATTTTTCAAAGATTATGCTTAGAGGTTCGGCTATGGCAGTGAATAGCTTTTTTATGAAGTAGGCACATATTCTGTCCAGTCCAGTAGATAGAGATGGTTTTAGATTGAGTAGTGCTTTTTCAACATTGTCTTCTGCAAAATTGATATGTATTAGATCATTGTAGTTGTCTCTGGTTCAGGAAGGAAATAGAACATAGGAAACACTGGGCATGATTCATTGCTGTTTACAAATACTGAGCCAAAGAATGTGTTAAAAAGGTTGGCTTTAATGGTGTTGTCATTGTAGTCTTTACCATTAGGTCCTTTCAGGGTTGGGATGGATCTTAAGTCTTTTAGTTTGTTGTTTACAGAGTTGTAGAAAGCGCAGGTGGAATTGGTGCATAGAAGGTTTTCCTCTTGTTTAATGTGATAATTGGTACATTCAGTCTTTATCTGGTGGCATAAATTTTTGTATCGGCTTTTGAAATTGGCAACGTGACCAGATTTGTTTTTCCGCCAGAGTGATCTCTTTTTGGATTGAAGTTTCCTTATTGTTATGGGTAATCTGCTTTTTTGTTTTGTTTTGGGAGTTGTTGTTGGTACATATAGTTTGATGACTCTTTGGATTTCAAGTAAAAATATATTGTAATGGTCTTCAACAGTATTACATCCAGTAAATAGAGATTGCCAATCAAGGGATGAGAGATCATTGTCTATAAGATAATAGTTGCCTTTTTTTTTGAAAATTTTATTGGTTTTTAAAAACAAACATAAACAAACAAAACATAAAACATAAAAACATAAAACATCTTTTTTGAAAGCAGCTTGATCCTGGGTTACATCTCTTCGTACAGACACAAATTCAAGTTCATGCTCATTTTTATATACCATTCCATATCTTATTACCATTCTACATTTTCTATATAGCTTCTCCCCACTTTTAACTTTCTTAATTTTATTTATTTCATCTCAGTTCAGATCATTATACTTATATTCTTTGTCTGCCCTGTTTCAGCTGTCTATTATCTTTTCTCATTAAACAAAATTTCTCCTGTAATCACTGATTGGAGTATGACGCCTTTATATCTTATCCCTAAAATTATAACACTTAATATAATACATAACTTCCATTCGGATTCTGCTTGGTACATTCTAAAACTACACACTGTATTTTAAAAAAAGAAATATATATATGAATATATAATATAATTAAAACAACAATCCATACCAATTCAATTCTATTGTTAATATTAATATTCATTTAAATCTTACACATTTTACACATTACTTTTCAAATAGATATCATACGGGAACACTTATAAACTTTCCATAGTTACTTCCCCCCCACTTCACTTATATTTTATAAAACATTGAGTAGTTAAAATGTTCCCATTTCTTCCTAATTCGATTTTCTCATTTATTTCATTTCATTTATTTTGTTCACAAAAGTTTCACTGAATTACACTGACTATTTTATCCCACTTTTTAATCATATGTTGTTTCCAATTTTCTAACATTATTTCTAATACAAATATAACAATACAATCTTATGTAACTTTACAGAATCGCTTTTTCAGTTAAATTTTCACCCATTATCTCTGAATAAGTCCTGTTTCTTTACATCTTGCTCCAAACCTTTGTAACTTCTCTTCCCTTCCTTCCTCTTCTTTCTCCCCTTTTTACCCCCTTGTCTCTCCACCTCCATTTCCCTCTTCTGTATTCCCCTTTTCTGTTGCTTTCTAACATTATATCCACTTTTCACATTATTTTTCCCTTTTTTGGCTGTTTTTTTAGGTCTTAAATTCTCCATTCTCTTTCCCCCCTTTCCCCTTTCTTCCCCAGATAAAGTTACTTGTTCATTAAAGATGGCTTCTTCTTTGTCCCAATCTTCTTGTTGCGCAGTCTTTTCTTGTAGTTTCTTGTAGGTACAGATCGCCATTTCTAAGAATTGAAAAACGGAGCCAAAAGAGCCCTTCCCTTCTTGTGCCTCTTCTTTATATTTTTTAAATTCCATTTTCAGTTCATCCACAAATGATGCCATTATAGAATTTTTTTAAACAACCACCCAATTGTTTTTAGTCATTCAAATATAATTTCCAGAAGTCCCAAAGTCACCAAGCAATCCAAATACAGACAAGCTGTTTCTTTTAACACTTTCTTCTTTTTTCACTTTCTCTTCCTGGGGTTACTATTTAGTTGCAAAGTTCCAGTTAAAATGTATCTTTTAGAAGTCTTATTAAGATTTAACTTTAGATTCTTTTGAATTCCAGGCAGACTCCTCCTTCCAAATCCTGCCCTTATTCTTTTCGTCTCCCTTCCCACTTATAGCAAAAAAGAATTTTTTAGTGTTCAGAAATCTTTATTGTCCCCTTGGCATTTAATTATATTTCCAGTTTAATTACCTATTGGTGCCAAAGCAGATTTTTCCGATTTCTCATTCAGCTCTCTTCACTGTCAACGTAAGGAAGGAGAGTGGAAGAAAAAAAACTTTCCCTTTTCACTTTCATTCGCTGCTTCCAAGTCTTCTTTGGGAGCGATGTATCTTTTATAAAATTTAAATTCCAGGATACCTTAGTTGTTGCTTCTTATCCCGGTCAGCCAAAACTTTCACTTCTTAACTTCCTCCTGCACTTTCTTTTCTGGATGAGTGCTTCTTTGAGGTGGCCATTTTTGACTGCCGCTCTTACCGCCTTTGGGATAATAGATAATAGTTGCCTTTTTTGAAGTTATAATTGGGGATTATGTCATTGTGGTTTTGATTTTTGTGTGGGTGTATGTTGAGACAAAAGTCAATCATGCTGTGGTCACTGTTGGAAAAGGGTTCTTTAATTTGTATTCCATAAATTAAATTCAAACTATTGCAGAAGATGAGATCGAGGCAGTTGTTAAGTCTAGTATTGTTAGTTACTAGTTGTTCCAGTCCTAGGTTTGTTACAGCATTGTAGAAGGTTGCATGTATGTGTTCAGTATTACATTCGTTTAGGGTCCAGTTAATATGAGGTAGATTGAAGTCACCAAGAAAGATAAAAGCACGTTGGCAGGATGATGCCCATATTAGTAGTGAATTTAGCTTGTTTACATGTTCGATGTCATAATCAGGGGCTCTGTAACATAGTAAGAATCGAAATGTGATATTTAAGGACAGTTCACAGACGATGGTCTTAGGAAGAGTAAGTTCCTGGGTAACTTGGATGTTTTTTAGATGCAAAGACTTTTTATAGAAGATAGCAACACCACCTCCTCTATGGATTTCACAATCTGATTGGTAAACATGATAGTCTCTTACTGTGGTAATGGAGTCAGGGAGTGATGCATTGAGCCATGTTTCAGAGACAAATATGATCTCAAATTTAGCCATATTTAGTAAGAGGAGGAATTCAGGTATTTTATTCACAATGCTTCTTGCATTGAGTAGCTTGCATTTAAGGTCAGCTGTAGTTGTAATTGAGATAGATAGGAGCATGCATGCCTAGTCTTGGGTGATGGTGGATTGGTTGGAGTAGGATTGGATGATGAGTTGTGGGTTGTGTGACTTTCTTTTGATGCAATCAGCATGGTAGTCAATGTACAGGTCCTTCTCTCTATTGTCTAGACATTTTTTGACTTCTGTGCAGAGTACACGGGAGCAGGCACATTGTTGTACAGTTAAGTCAGGGCGAGAACAAAGGTTTTCATGGTTTGTGTTGCTTTTGGCAAGTGAGTTTATAGTATAGATGAATTTACGTTTGCTTAATTCATTTTTGCAAATGACCCTGCAGAACCGTGGGACCATCGAGTCGTCTCAGTTTTTGATCTCTGGGCCTATGTGGGAAATGTCAAGTATTACATTAGGGGAGATGGTTGATGCTTGATAGTCTCTGATGATGTTGTGGACATTTGTGATGTTATCATTGTCATTGATGTCCTCTAGACCAAATAAGATGGTGTTTGAATGCTTCAATTTGCTCTCGACAGCTTCTCTGATAAGGATTGGGATATCATTATTAGTTGGATTTATGGTTTTTTTGTGGATTGTGTTGTGGTTGTTGGGTAGAAATGTAGTTTGTAGCTATTGGATGTTCAGGTTTTTGTGTTGTGTCTTTTTTTTTCAAGGTTATTTAATCTTTCTTTTAAAGAGTCCAGGGATGGTACTATGGTGTCAAGGGATGTTATTCGTGTTTCTAAGGTATCAATTCTTTCAGATTGGGCTATATATTTGTTCAGTTTGGGTCTGCATTGTTGGCAGAGATATGGAAATGCATTGTTGGATGATTCTAGGAATTGAATTATTTGCTTGGTTAATCCCAAGCAGCTATGATGAGCGTAATTTTCACACAGAGAACATCTGATGGAATTTTTATTTTCCTTTAGAGTTTCATGGCATATAGGGCATGTGTAGGAGTCTTGTGGTTCATTGGTGGGGATTTCTTTCTCTTTAGGTTATGGTTTGGCATTGGATTTTTGTCTTGGAATGCTAGGTTAGTTGTGATAGTACATTGATTAGATTGCTTAATGAAACAATTTTGGGTAATTAATATAGTCAATATCACAGCAATTAATCAATTACAATAATCTCACTAGTCAAATTATTTTGCTAAGCAACAATCAATTAATTACACTAATCAATTAATTACACCAATGACTAATCACACTGTTCAATTAAATTCACTAAATCACTAATTTTACTAGTCAATTTAATTACATGAATCCTGATCTTTTAAAACTAATCAGTAATCGCATTATTTGCACTAAACACTCAATCATACTAATCAATTAAAACAATAAATCAATTAAACCATTGATTAATTATTTTACAGAAATTGATTATCTAATCATTGATATAGGAAATGATGTAAAAAAGTTATAAGTTTTAAGGTAGTGAATTAATCAGTGTTTGATTAAAGTAATGAGGTACTATTGAGAGTCAGCAAGTAAAGGATTAATTGTTTTACTAGCAGATGCTTTTTGATCCACTGGGTGGGAGGGATTTGTTGCTCCGATGGCTGCTAGTTTGTAACAGGCTGTAATTGGAAATCCAAAAGCACACTGGATTATTGAAACAGAGCGAAACATGGTGAATTAAAACACTTTTACTACAGTCAAAATGTCTCTGAATAAGATTATTTTCTAATAGTTTTATAGAAATTGATTATCTAATCATTGATATAGGTAACGAAGTAGAATTAAAAAATGCTTTTAAAAAATTGCTGGTTAAATGTTGATATTCCTTCTTTAGGGGGGAAACACAGCCCGTTTCTATGGAGATGGCTGATTTAAAATGTTCCCCTCAAAGAAAAGATTAATGACTTTGGAGGTAGTAGGCAGTCTGTTTCTATGGAGACTTATTGGTTACTTCCTGTCAGAGGAAACCAACTATTCTTCTGTCTTTGAGGTCTGGGGAAAGATTGGATATTCTCGAAGCAGACTTTGATTCAGCAGAGACAGACAGTACAATTGACAGGGAGGCAACAGGAAACTTCTTGTTTTTTTCCCTTGAAGAATGGGATTACTGGCCTCCTCCCAGTCAATTCAAATACACTTTCATAGTCTGTTGCTTAGAAGAGAAAAAGGCACATAGATAGTTCAGATATAACAATATTTCTTTACTTTTGGGAGTTCAAATTTACTGTCCTTTAACTGAAGGAGTCTAGATTACCAATATTCCTTTTACTTTTCCCTTTTTTTGATGGACATGGTGAAGAAGGAAGGAGGGGCCCTGGGGGGAGCAGTCACACCTAGGCTGCAAATGACTGAAGACCGACCCACAGCTCCCAGTGCTCACCATCCCACAGGGATGGGATGAATCTCACCATCTCACTGCCTTGCAAGGATGATCATCAAGCCCTCAGTGCTGGCAAGCCCCACTGTCTTACCATCCAGCAAGGATGGAAGGGATCGCAGATCACCAAGTGCTTTTGAATTGAGCACTTTCTGAGGAATGGAGCTCTTTTCTGGCTTGCTGGCCAAGGATGGGAGGGATCGCAGATTGCCAAGTGCTTTTTAATTGTGCACTTTCTGAGGAATGGAGCTCTTTTCTGGCTTGCTGGCCAGTGTCGGGTGTCAGGCTTTCCACCTCACTGTCTGGACCCACTGGGGTTAGTGGGCTTGTCACCTGGTGCTGCCCATACCTGCTGGAGCTTCTTCCACTGCTGCTACCACCACCGCCATGTGGAACTTCTTTTGACGTTGATATAAAAGACCTTACTATACCAAAGTATAATGGCAATATAAATTCTAAAAATGGAAAACCAAACAATTTTTTTTGGAAACACCTGTTGAAATTCAAAATGTACTGTATGTTATAAAAATACTGGATGGATAAAATTATATGAAGACAAATTTAATAAAAATCAAATGGAAAGCTTAATAATAACTGTAAAATGGTTAAAAATGAGTGAAAAGGATTAAAAGTGGACATATCCCACAAATTATTAATTTCATGGCTTATGGGTCAAATATTTGAATAGTCAACCTCTGACTAGCTTACATCTTGTTGGAATTGAATGGCTTAATGAAGTATTATATGAAGGAGATATCAACAACAGGTTAATAACTGCCAAAAGGTATTATTTATATTATTTAGAAGAAAATAACATTGTTCCAATGAAAAAGAAATAAAAGGAAAAGCATAGTATTGGAAGTTGCAATTCCCCTCTCTTCTAGGAAAACAGCCCCCACCCTTTGGCATGTAGGGCTGTTAAAATAGCTGGAGCCAGCTTACTTTTCACAACAAAGGAAGGAGAAAATTACAGGCATGAGATATAGAGGGGAAAAAAACCCTACAAACTAGCTAAGATCCTTTCCCATAGAAATCAAATAGATGGCAAGCTATAAAATAACTTGTGAAAAGCAAACCAAAAGGCATAACAGGAAACTCAGGATATTGCAACCTAATGCAACAAGCAGCTACAAAGTGAACAAACAGCTAATATAAAACAATTACTCCTACCAAGATCCCAGGAAGAGATCCCAATCTCAAGAGACAGGAACTCATCACACACACACACAAATCAAAGACTTCAAGGGTTCACACTTACAAAATCAAAGGATCTGAAGGGTATAAGAAAGGGTTTCTCTACTCACAAGATTAGATTAATCCTAGGAACGCTGTGAGATTTCTTACCTGCCTTCCTATTAATAAACTGATTCTGACTTTCAACACAGCTGACCAAATCATTTTGCATTTCTCCCAGCCGGGAAATTTGAATCCACAAAAGGAAAGAACTTTACCTATTCCGTAAAGGGCAAGGTTTCTTTCTTTTTTTCCTTTCCTCGATTGGCAACTGGTGGTTTCCCAGCCAACCTAGCCACCGGATGGGGTCCAGAGATAGAAACCCAGCCGGCACAGATCTTCTTTGTCTGGGGAAAGCATCCACGGACCCTGCCTGGGAGGCATTGGGTAGTAAAGGGACTCCTTGAGACTTGAACTCAACAGCTGCTTGAAAGCTGGTGAATACCACTTTAAATTTCAAATCCTAGAACTGTGGGGAGTGAAAGGGAGAGTGAAATGCTTTTGGGGGGGGGGCTTTGCCTGTGGAAACAGCTGGATCCCACCTCCTCCATTGATCTCTAGCCACACCCCAACCTGCTGCTAGTTCAAAAAGAGCAGTGACCAGCAGGATTGGGAAAGCAAGGGGGGGTCATGGAGTGTGAGCCTTCTGAAGGATGCAAGGATAAGCCAAGTGGTCTATGAAGTGAGAATTGGCTAATAAAAGAAAAGAAATAACTAGGGAACTCCAGTGTCTCCTAGAGCAAACCCAGAAATTTCTACATACTTCTGAAATTAGTTAGTTAGATAGTTAGAATTTGTGAAGTTACAAAGTTGTAGGAGGGGCCCATACTTGTCTGCGTTGGGGGCAGCAGGTCCTCCCAGATTCCCATTTTTTTAGAGGGATCTGAAAACTGGTGGTGGAGAATTCCCTAAGGAAAGAGGTGCGTCCATATTCTGTAAGGGAACCAGAGTCCTCTTCAGACTTTTTGTCATGCCCCTGGTGGAGACTGACTCTAAGGAAGAGGAGGAACAGCCAACAGGGAGTGGGAGTGTGGGTCCAGAGGTGATGGAGGAGGCTGGGGAAGGACAGAGGCCGGCTGAGAATCAGAAGAGGATCCAGGCCCATCCCCTATCCATTCTAGGTCACGCAGGGAGGAGAGGATTAGGGAAAAACAAGGTCTACTCAGGAGGAGATTACCATGATCCCCCTCGTGGCTTGCAGCTGGGAGCTATGTATAAAAGTTTGTAACTACGCAGTCAGAATTGATGGAGTCACAGTTTAGTGTTTGCTTTGAAAGAGGTTTATCTTTGCTGGTGTTCTTCCCATGGACTCTCATCAGTTATTTTCCTGGATTTTATGATTAGTTATCTTGGCTTGCTTCGGAACTCTCGTCAATGCAGTTTGTTTTGGTTTTCTTTTTGCCTCATTATTTACTTTTGTGACTTTAAACTGTGCTTAATAAAACAGTGAAGTTAAGTTGAAGGCCTTACCGGACTTTAATGTATGTTTTGGGTTTGGGGTTATTTTGAGAGACTACGGGTCATCACACTTTTTTCTGAAAATTGACATGTAGCCCAGCTTCAAACAAAATGTCACACCCCACATCAGAAGGGGAACCATGGGAAGTTGCAACTCAAGGGTGGTAGATACCCCTTTAGAAGATTTGCTTGAGGCATGGGATGAAAAGCAGATGCCAGTCCTGGCTGGAATGAATAAGAGGAAAGTGAAGAAGATATGTAGAAAATTGGCTTTGCTAAGGGATGACACTGGGAGGCAGATTTGGCCTGACAGCGGTACTTTTGATTTTAAAATTTTAAAAGCGCTTAGACCCCGAATCAAGCCCAGCTAAATACCCTACTGGTATTGGTGGCCTGAACTTGCCAGAACCAAAGACCTAACTATAGGGAAAGATCAAGCTAGGAAGAAACTCATTTCTTGGAAAGGAAAGCTGAGACAAAAATAATAGCTCCCCTATTGAGCAAACCAATAACGGGAGGAGGAAGGGGCAGATATAACTACATTCTGACACATACTCCCTTCTCTGCCTCAGATCTTGTTATTTGGAAGAAAGACACACCAACATTCAGGGCAGACCCTCAAGCAGTGATCCAAACCCTGAAATCAATAATAGAGAGCCACAACCCATCCTGGGAAGGCATGAATCAATTACTGCATGTTTTCCTAACTCAGGATGAACTATTGAAACTATTTGAGAAAACAGCAAAAATAACCAACCAACATATTAAAGGGCAAAAGCTAATCTAATGGAAGCCCTAGAGGAAATAGAAAAAAAAGCCCTTTAACTGGTCAGAATTTCAAAAGACAACCCAAAGAGAAAAGGAAAATCCTGACGCCTTTTGGGTTCGTCTCTCAGAGGCAGCTGTCACATATGACCACCTAGACCCAAGCTGCCAAAAGGACTAGAGAATTTTAGCCTCAGCCTTTGTGGACCAGGCTACTAGTGATATCAGGGATCACTTCCATTGTATTGTATCTAATTGGCCAACCCTGGAAATAGTAGAGTTGCACAGGATCACACACTTTGTCTATGACCAAAGGGATAAATTAAAAGAGGAAGAAAAATATAGGAAAAGGAAGATAGAGAGACATGAAGAGCTAAGAGTTTTTGCTGCCATGCACTATAATGCCAGGCAAGTACAGCGAAGGACCACTAGTAACAGGCAGAGATGCTGGTAATGTAGGCAGGAAGGATGGCCCCAAGATAGGTGCCAACGTTGCTATAAATGTGGTAAAACAGGGCATTTTGGCCGATACTGTAAACAAATTTAGTTTCGCAGTCAGCCTCAAGATTCACCCAGAGGCTCCATGCCAAGCAATAATCCATATCATAGAGGCCAGCAGAAATATAACCAATCTCGTGAGACACCTACAGCCCTTTTCCACATAACAACGAACACAGAGATAATGATAGATCTCAATGGGGCCAGGGAAGGGATGAGAAGTTTTCCTGACTAGAAAATGAAAATGAACCCAATGAATACACTGCTACCTTCACTGGACTAGCAATTCCCTTAAGGCAGGGGTCACCAACCACCGGTCCCTGGAGCGGTACCAGTCCATGGATCATTTTGGATCAGGCCGCCTACTTTGCTTGGGCGCCATCTTGTTCCGACGTGCTGGATCCAGTGCTGGTTTTGATGCCGTCCCTCAGCCTCGACCAAAAACGTCAGCTCCACGCCGTGCATGGCTGGAGAAAAGGGGGACATAGTAGCCGCGGAGAAGCTGCTCTCCCTGGTGAAGAAGGAGGCTCCCGATTCGCCGGGCTTATGCCAGGAGTTCTGCAAGGTGCTGGTGAAGGGAGGCTATGCCGCCGCAGATTACCTGGATCCCAGCCTGAACGAATTGTCCTCGCCCTCTTCGGAAGTGGCCGGCGACCTGGTCAAGGCTCTGGTGAACCTGTTCTTCGATCGCCTCACCGACATGCTACAGGCCATTCAGGTGGCTTTCCAGTGTTTGGGAAAGGGGCTGTTAAATCTCGAAGTGGGTAAGCCGGAACAGAGCAATGAGGGCAGCAGGGAGCCAAACCGGGTCCTCTCTTAAAACTAGGTGGGGGCAAGGGGTTGCAGCGAAATGGGGCAAGAGAGATCCGGAAATAAGAGGGCTCTCCAGGTATTTGGAATGAATCCCTGGAATTCCTTATATGCCTGGATTTCTGAACCTCAACAACTTTAAAACTTTAAAATATTCTGAAAGAAGGAAATGTGTGTGGGGGGAGCAGTATTAAATATCTAAAACATATACATTAACCATGATTATTAAATCCAACCCAACTTTGATTATAATTAAATTAAGTCATAACTAGCTTTTCAATGAGTGGAATATTGTCTCCATATCATGATCAAATGAACCAAGAAGAATGGCGGTCTACCAGGATCCATTTTGTGGCATCCAGATCCCACTAGAATGGGTGAAGACAAAATATTTGGGCTGTAGATATTTTGGAAGAAGGGGAATGTGTGGGGATGAGTGGGAAAGTGTAGCTATCTGTTTAACATTTTTAAAGTGAAGAGCAGTGTTTCTCAATTTTAAGAAGTCCAGAATGCTGTCTGGGTAATTTTGGGAGTTGAAGTCCACATAATCTTAAAATTGCTGGAGTTGAAAACACTGGATAGGCAAAGGGTTTCTTAGCACTTACATATGTTTAGTGCAATCCCTACTATATATATGACAAATCTTTAAAATGTGTGGACTTGGACTCTCTGAATTCCCCACACACCTTACAATTGTTGAGATTGTGGAAAGCTGAAGACCATATTGGAGATCAAACCCATCCTAAATGTAAAATCTGAATTGCAGATTATTACCTTACAAAACTTTTGGAGAAAACATATTTTGCCAAACATATATTTTTGTTTGATCATGATCAACTGAATCATGATGACTTTATTGGAGTCTAGTCTTGCATTTATACACATTTTTAGTAATCCTCCAACATTGGTTAACTTTGGTTATTGCTTAACTTTCATTACTGTTTAGCATAGTAATTAATACAATTAATTATCTCTAGTTAAAGTCTATGTTATTGCCACTGGAAGATTCTAATACATTTTCCCCATTGGTTTGCCATCCAAGATAAGAATATTCCTGCAATTACAACTCTACACCTCTCGCTCTCATCTGGCTAATCTCATCTAGCAAGCTAGCCCTCACACAATGAGCCAGAAACAGAGTTCACTGGAGAGTTTTTTTGGAAAGGGTAAACGAGAGAACGATGAGACAGCAGAAGGGTCACAGACTGCCTGCAAAAAGAAAGCTGCATTTAAAAGAAAATACCAAGATTCCTACCTGAGTTATGGGTTCATCGCAACAGGTGATTCACAAGCCCCCCACCCACTCTGTGTAATATGCGGTGACAGACTTGCTAATGAAGGCATGAAACCATCAAAACTGTGCCGCCACCTGGAGACAAAACACCCAGCATTGAAAGAAATCCCTTAGAATATTTTGAAAGAAAAAAACGGGAAAATGAAGGACAGAAACAATTATTGAAGGCCACTACTTCAACAAATGTGTCCACGCTAAAAGCATCATTCCTGGTCGCGGACCACATTGCTAAAGCTAAGAAGCCCTTTACTATTGGGGAAGAATTGATTTTGCCTGCTACAAAGGACATTTGCAGTGAACTTTTCGGAGAAGCTGCAGTGAAAAAGATTGAAAACATCCCCCTTTCGAAGAATTAATGAAATAGCAGAGGACATCAAGGCACAGTTACTTGAGAGGATTAATGAGTCACCATGGTACGCGATTCAGGTGGATGAATCTACAGATGTTGACAGCAAAGCAATATTGCTCGTTTTTGTGAGATACATTTTTCAGGAGGATGTACATGAGGATTTGCTATGTGCACTATTTCTGCCAACTAACACCACAGCTGCAGAGTTATTCATGTCCTTGAACGAGTACATATCAGGGAGGCTTAATTGGTCGCACTGTGTCGGTGTATGGACGGAGCGGCTGCGATGACTGGGCGGCTTTCAGGTCTGACAACGTGGATCAAGGAGGTCGCCTCTGAATGTGAGTCCACACACTGTGTCATCCATAGGGAAATGCTGGCAAGCCGAAAAATGCCACCTGAGCTTAACAGCATTTTGCAAGCTGTGATAAAAATTATTAACCACATAAAAGTACATGCCCTGAATTCATGTCTGTTCAAACAGCTCTGTGATGAGATGGATGCAGAACATACACACCTTCTCTTGTACACAGAAGTGAGATGGCTTTCAAGAGGTAAATCGCTGGCAAGAGTTTTTGAGTTAAGAGAGCAATTGCAGAGATTTTACTTGGAAAAACAGTCACCACTGGCAGCATACTTCAGTGATGCTGGTTGGATCTTGAAACTTGCTTACCTGTGTGACATGTTTAACCTGCTCAATGAACTCAATCTCTCACTTCAGGGGAAAATGACAACTGTTTTCAAGTTGGCAGATAAGGTTGCAGCATTCAAAGCCAAACTGGAGTTATGGAGATGGAGAGTGAACACAGGGATATTTGACATGTTTCACATAGTAGCAGGGATTATGGAAGAGACTGAGTTTGGACCTTCATTCACCCAGTTAGTGCATGATCACCTGTTGCAGCTTTCAAAAGAGTTTGAGCATTACTTCCCCATCGCAAAAGACCCCAGGCTGGGGAAGGAATGGATCCGGAACCCATTTGTGAACAAGCCAGGGGAATCAACTTTAACCCTACAAGAAGAGGAACAACTAGTTGAAATGGCAAATGATGGTGGCCTTAAATCCATGTTTGAAACAACTTCAAATCTCTTTGCATTCTGGAGTAAAGTCAAAGCAGAACATCCTGACATTGCCACAAAAGCACTGAAAGTCCTGCTTCCATTTTCAACCTCTTATCTTTGTGAGGTGGGGTTTTCTGCATTGACAGCAACAAAAACAAGACTACAGAGTAGACTGGATATAAGGAGTACAATTTGAGTGTCACTGTCTCCCATCACCCCCAGATGGAACCATCTAGTTGCAGGAAAACAAGCCCAGAGCTCCCACTGATTCTACATTTTGGTGAGTTGATATTATAGTGTAATAGTAAATAAAATAAACAATATAAATAAATAAATAAATAAATAAATAAATAAATAAATAAATAAATAAATAAAACCTAACCGGTCCTTGAAAAAGTGTTTCTGCGTGAAACTGGTCCCTGGTACAAAAAAGGTTGGGGACCACTCCCTTAAGGAATAGCCCTGAAGGGGAAATCCACCCCTCGCCTTGAAAACTGAAATATCCTAGGAAATATTGGGGGGGGGGGGAAGCAGACTATTTATCCTAAAAAGAGTATAAACTCAAGAGCAGAAACTTACCTCAGAAGTAGAAACTCACCTTCACCTTTGTTAATGGGTGGGCCATTAAAACCTGGGCCAGAATACTTTACATAACAAAGATCTTCAGGTAAAACTATAGCAATTGCCAAAAGCCCTTTTCATTACAACATCATCCAGCAAGGCTCAACCAAACCTGGAACTCAGGACAGCCTGCATGGCTGCATGGCTCTGCATGGTTGCCCTGCATCCATTGGAGTCTGACAACCAATCAGAATACAAGCTTCAATTCAAATCCCAACAAAGGTTATACAACCCAGACACTCTCAGCATATCAGCCCATCTTGCTGTCTTCCTTCACTTTGAAGCATGTGATCATCCTTCCTTTTCACTCTGCAGCTCCAGGCCATGTGGTCCTGTCCACCATAGCCTCCATGTTTCGAGTGTCTTTTTTCCCACTTGGAGCTGAACCTAGAAGGATATTTCTTCCAACAATTTGGTAAGGGGCAGATGCCTATCCTAGCTGGGATGTAAAAAAAAGCAAAAAGCAAAATATATATGTAGAGAAGGGGCTTTGCTGAGGGATACAGGAAGACCAATTTGGCTAAATAAAGGTACTTAAAAAGGGCAATATATATATCCTTAAGGTAACTGTTGCAACTGTTAAGTGTATCTGATCCCTTCAGATATTAATTTTAAATTGTTAAGAGTTAGAGAGGCTGAGAGGAAAAGAAAATGTCTTTGCCCAGTCTGGTCAGGCCAACTAGACTGGATGAGGAACACAGTTCAATTTTCTTTCCTGTTATGAACGAAAGAAATGTAATTAATAAAGATTCATTTGCCTAGCAGGATCGTAATCCTGCACGTCCTATTGACCTATATAATGGCAAGTTGTGATTGGTCCATTCCGAACAATCTGACTGGCTGTTGGCGGGCCGCGCCAAGATTCAAACACTATAACACTATCCATTGGTTATTCGGATAGCAGCTTACGCTATAAAAGAGTGACTGCTAGCCGGGGTTTTTTTTGTCTCTGTTATGCTTGTGAATAAAGAGCTGAAGTTCACGGTTTACAGTCTGGTCTCCGTTCATTAAACCCATGCCTCAAACTTAACACTGGCGACGAGGATGGGATACGGAGACAATAGAGCTGAATAAACCCTACAGAGCACCAACCGAAGCACATGGCTGAGAGCACATCTACATCGGCAGGATGTCAGGTGGCACTATACCACCTGCTCCTTTTGACCCGGAAAAGGAAGACTGGGAGTCGTATATGGATCGGTTCCAAATGTTTTTAGAAACTAACAATTTGAAAGACGCAACAGCCGGAAAGAAGCGGGTGGTGTTCTTGACCCATTGTGGACCAGCCGTTTTTAGAATGGCAAAGGCGCTCGCGAAACCAGCTGAAGTGACAGCAATGGATTGGGACAACCTCGAGCCTATCCTACGGGCTCACTATGCCCCCGCCATACCAACGTTGGTTCGGAGACAAGAATTTTATCAACGGGATCAGCGCAAGGGTGAAAGTATTGCAGACTTCATCGCTGACCTAAGAAACCTGGGAGGCCTCTGTGGGTTTTCGGACCTAGAAGAAGCTATGCGAGACCGCATAGTTCTGGGGTTAGATGACCACGCAGTACAGAGCAAGATCGTGGCAAAAGGGGACATCGATCTTGCAGATGCTATTGCTGACACTACTGCAGCAGAGGCAACCAAGAAGTCGGCCGCTCGAATGCGCCGCACAAACGCACCGCTCCGTAAATTCGCCCATGAAGCCTCGCCTCAACTAGAAAGACACTCAGCAACAGCGCACCATGAGGACCTCGAGTCCCAATCCGAGAGTGATGAAGAAGAGGTTAACAGACTTCGGGCCGAACGAGATCAACAAACTCTAAAACTTCAGCGCCCATGTGCGGGTTGCGGGGGGAACCACCCGCGATCCGGTTGCAAATTCCTTGACGCAATCTGCTGTTCCTGTGGGAAAAGAGGCCACATCGCACGGGTCTGCAGAAGTAAGAGGAAATTCAACACAAATAGAAAGGAGAACAACCTCCGCCAAACCACAGGAAACCTCCCTGCAAATCGGGATCATCTGAATAACCAATGGAACAACCATGCCTACAACAGCAAAACATCTACTCTTCCAGCACGGTGAGAAGAGACTCACCAGACTATTATTATCGGCCACGCTTCGTCATTAGACAAACAAAAGATCCGAGTGGAAGTGGCCATCGAGAACAAACCTTGCCTGATGGAAGTCGACTCTGGATCGTCCCTCTTGATGGTTTCCTGGAAGACCCTTAAACAGCTGATCCCTACCATCCGTCGGCAAAACCTCAGGACAGAAAATCATCCTCAGAGATTACCAGGGGAACTCGATCCCAGTCGTCGGAGTGAGTCAAGTCCATGTATCTTTTAAAGATCGTGCCGTGTCTCTCCCATTAACTGTCGTCGATGGTGACCGGCCCAGCTTACTAGGCCTACAATGGTTCGCTCCACTCGGGATCGAGGTGGCCGGCATTCACCAGGCTGGAAGCGATGATTGGGAAGAGAACATCGTCCAGGAATTCCATGACGTGTTTTCGGACAACTTAGGCAAGTACAAGGGGACCCCTATTTCATTTAGCCTCAATCCAGAAGTAGCCCCTATCCGCCTTAAGCCCCGTTGGGTGCCGTTCGCCCTTAAACCCAAGATTGACGAGCAACTTGATAAGTTACTAGCCCAAGGGGTGTTGGAGCCTATTGACCACGCCCGTTGGGAAACCCCAATCGTAACCCCCATCAAACCGGATGGGTCGATCAGAATTTGTGGAGACTACCGTGCCACTCTGAACCATGCACTCCAACAGAGCGCTTATCTGGTGCCGGTGGTTCAACATCTTCTCCACTCCCTGGGTGGCGGGAAGATCTTTGCAAAGTTAGACTTAGCGCAAGCGTATCAGCAACTACCCGTTGATGCGGAAACCGCAGAGGCACAGACTATCGTTACACACCGAGGTGCCTTCAAATGCAACAGACTCCAGTTCGGAGTGAGTGTAGCCCCAGGGATATTTCAGAGTCTAATGGAGAGACTTCTACAGGGAATAAAAGGGGTTGTACCATATTTCGATGACGTGTTAATTGCTGCCCCAAATAGAGTAGAGCTTGAAAGGCGTCTCAGATTGGTTTTACATAAATTTAAGGACGCCGGCCTCAAGGTCAAAAAAAATAAATGTCAACTATGCACTGAAAGGGTAGAGTTTCTCGGATACCTCCTCGATAAAAACGGTATTCACCCTACCGAAAACAAACTCAGGGCAATCAAGAACACCCCAAGACCTAGAAATAAGACTGATCTCCAGGCTTTCCTGGGACTTATTAACTTTTACAACATCTTCTTGTCCCAGAAGGCGACCGTAGCTGAGCCCCTACATAGACTTCTCGACAAGAAAGCCACCTGGGTCTGGGGACATCGAGAAGAACGCTCTTTTAAAAAAGTGAAAGATTTATTAACATCCGATACTGTTCTAATGCAGTACAATGAGACCTTGCCACTAAATATTACGTGTGACGCATCACCATTTGGGGTTGGAGCCATCTTGAGTCACGTGTTACCAAACGGGCATGAAGCTCCCATTGCGTACTTTTCGCGGACATTAGCGAAGGCTGAACGAAACTATAGCCAACTTGACAAAGAGGCTCTTGCTATTGTATCAGCCGTGAAGCGATTCCATGAATATGTTTACGGGCGGCCCTTTACTCTAATTACAGACCACAAGCCTTTACTTGGCATTTTAGCAGGTGATAAACCAACCCCATACATATTATCGCCTAGAATGACTCGCTGGTCAGAATTCCTAGCAGCCTACAGCTATGTACTACAGCATCGCCCGGGGAAAGCCATTCCCCACGCTGACGCTTTGAGCTGTTCCCCACTTCCGGAAACCGTCAGCGACCCAGCTCCAACCCTCACCACTTTGCAAATTGAAACCCTCAACTCGCCGCCACTAACAGCAAGAGATATCGCTGCCGGCACAACGAGACTCTATCCTCGCAAAAGTTCTCAGTTGGGTCGAATGCGGGTGGCCAGTCGAAGAAATACCCGCCATTTTCACATGGTTCAAACACCGGCAAACGGAACTATTCTCCCAGAAGGGCTGCATCCTATGGGGAGATAGAGTCGTCGTGCCAGAGAAACTACAGCGACTCGTGTTGCAAACCCTACACGAAGAACATCCGGGCATCGTCCGTATGAAGGCTCTCGCTCGAAGCTACGCTTGGTGGCCAGGCATCGATAAACAAATTGAATCCTGGGTTACCACGTGTACAAACTGTCAAGAAGTTAGCAAAGCCCCACCGAGAGCAATTCCCACCGAATGGGAAACTCCTCGAGGCCCGTGGTCCCGCATCCACATTGATTTTGCGGGACCCACGAAAGGACACACTTTTCTCTTAACCGTGGATGCCTACTCTAACTGGCTCGAAATCCACAAGATGAAAAGCACAACTACTGACTCGGTCATTAAAAAACTAGATAGATTATTTGCAACACACAGTTTCCCGGACGTTCTAGTTTCCGACAACAGACCCCAGTTTACGGCCCTCACCTTCGAACAATACTTGGCGGACTGGGGCATCCGCCACGCCCTAACTTCACCGGCCCACCCTGCGGCAAATGGTAGGGCAGAACGAATGGTCCAATTCCTTAAAAAGACACTCCAAAAAATGGATCCGGGGGACATCGATGCTAGATTGAACAAAATACTCTTGCTACAACACATTACCCCCCACAGTGTCACCAACAAGACCCCAGCCGAATTTTTAATGGGGCGGAAGCTTCGCTCCCACCTCGACCGACTACACCCAGCTTACTCGCCAGAGAAACCCTGTGGATCCAGCGGAACCTATCGCCAATTCAAGGTAGGCGACTTGGTCTATGCAAAAAACCTTTACGGCGAACCGCTGTGGGTCCCAGCCACCGTAGTCTACCTTACTGGCCCTAGATCTTACCGCCTTAAGACGACAGACGGCAAGATATGGAAACGCCACATAGACCAACTCCGATCTCATTTACAATCAAATATCAGCGACCCCCCGGACTTCCAAACTCAGGGGGGAGGGAATACCGAGGGGGACGAAGACAGCATAGACGACGACATAATCGGGGACAGACGGCCACTAAACTGAGTGCTCACGCCACCTGAAGAAGGTCCGGGATTGGGGGCATCCTCCCCGCAGAGGAACACCATAGTGGAAACATGCTCACCCGATCCAGTAATAGACTTAAGGGACTCTGATAGTGTCGCGGAATCAACCCCGGACGAAGACGAGCCTTGCGTTCCACCGGCATCGAACTTTAAACAAAAACCGGTGGAACAGCGAAAATCGGAGAGACAGGTAAAACGACCTGCATACCTGCGTGATTACGTCACCACGGCCATCAAACGAAACCCAGGGGGGAGGGGTGTTGTGAACGAAAGAAATGTAATTAATAAAGATTCATTTGCCTAGCAGGATCGTAATCCTGCACGTCCTATTGACCTATATAATGGCAAGTTGTGATTGGTCCATTCCGAGCAATCTGACTGGCTGTTGGCGGGCCGCGCCAAGATTCAAACACTATAACACTATCCATTGGTTATTCGGATAGCAGCTTACGCTATAAAAGAGTGACTGCTAGCCGGGGGTTTTTTGTCTCTGTTATGCTTGTGAATAAAGAGCTGAAGTTCACGGTTTACAGTCTGGTCTCCGTTCATTAAACCCATGTCTCAAACTTAACATTTCCTCTCTGTGCTTTTTTAAAAAATCCAAGGTTATTAACAATTTTTTTAAGTTCATTTACAAGAAAAGTTTCCAAGACTAGGCAATCACCCAAGACTAGGCATGCATGCCCCTAACTACCTCAATTCCAACTACTGCTGGCCTTAAATGCAAACTACTCAATGCAAGAAGCCTCGTGAATAAAATACCTGAATTTTTCCTCCTACTAAATATGGCTAAATTCGACATTATATTTGTCTGTGAAACATGGCTCAATGCATCTCTCCCTGACTCCATTACCACAGTAAGAGACTATCATGTTTACCGATCAGATCGTGAAATTCGTAGAGGAGGTGGTGTTGCTATCTTCTATAAAAAGTCCTTACATCTAAAAAATATCCAAGTTACCCAGGAGCTTGCTCTTCCTGAGACCATCATCTGTGAACTATCCTTAAATATCACAATTCGATTCTTACAGAGCACCTGATTATGACATCGAACATGTAAACAAGCTAAATACATTACTAACATGGGCTGCATCCTGCCCATACCCTTTTATCTTTCTTGGTGATTTCAATCTACCTCATATTGACTGGACCCTAAATGATTGTACAACTGAAATCATACACACAACCTTCTACAATGCTATTACAAATCTGGGACTGGAACAACTAGTAACCAACAACACTAGACTAAACAACTGCCTCGATCTCATCTTCTGCAATAGTTTGAATTTAATTTACAGAATACAAACTAAAGAACCCTTTTCCAGCAGTGACCACAATATAATTGACTTTTGTCTCAACATACGCCCACACAAAAATCACCACAATGATGTAATCCCCAATTGTAACTTCAAAAAAGGCAACTATGATCTTATAGACAATGATCTCTCATCCCTTGATTGGCAATCTCTATTCATTGGATGCAATACTGTTGAAGACCATTACAACATATTTTTACTTGAAGTCAAAAGAGTCATCAAACTATATGTACCAACAACAACTCCCAAAACAAAACAAAAAAGCAGATTACCCATAACAATAAGGAAACTTCAATCCAAAAAGAGATCACTCTGGCGGAAAAACAAATCTGGTCACGTTGCCAATTTCAAAAGCCGATACAAAAATTTATGCCACCAGATAAAGACCGAATGCATCAATTATCACATTAAACAAGAGGAAAACCTTCTAAGCACCAATTCCACCCGTGCGTTTTACAATTTTGTAAACAACAAACTAAAAGACTCAAGGTCTATCCCACCCTTGATAGGACCTGATGATAAAGACTGCAACGACGACACCATTAAAGCCAACATCTTTAACACATTCTTCGGCTCAGTATTTGTAAACAGCAATGGATCATGCCTAGTATTTCCTAGCCGTACCACAGATAACAACAATGATCTAATACATATCGATTTTACAGAAGACAATGTTGAAAAAGCACTACGCAATCTAAAACCATCTCTATCTATTGGACCGGATGGAATATGTGCCTACTTCTTTAAAAAGCTATCCACTGCCATAGCCAAACCTCTAAGCATAATTTTTGAAAAATCTTTCAGGACCAGCTCCTTGCCTAACCTATGGTCACAAGCCACAGTCATCCCCATCTTCAAAAAGGGAGACCCAAGCCTAGTTGAAAATTACAGACCAATCTCCTTATGCTGCGTCACCTGTAAAGTCATGGAATCAATTATTAACCAATCCATCATCCTCCACTTAGAGACAAACAACCTACTCTCCAATAAACAATTTGGTTTCAGAAAAAAACTATCCTGTAATCTGCAAAAACATATGGACGACACAACTCGACCAGGGCAAAGCAATAGACGCAATCTACATAGACTTCTGTAAAGCCTT
>NW_020717780.1:18264-35297 GCF_900518725.1 Notechis scutatus | reverse complement strand
GTCAGGATGATTACACCATATTCACTGTTTTTAAATGTTTTTTTTTTTTGTTTAATAATTTTTTTTTAAAAAAAGAATAAGTTGTGATTGCTTCATTTCTTTTAAGAAGAAACAATATTATTACAATATTACAATAGCTGGAATTGTTGGTATAATTGGATTGACCAAAGATAAATTATATATCATAAGGCATAAAAGAAAAGTATCAATACATAATAATGAGGTAGCGATATAAGTTAAAAACAGGTGTGGTTATATGACACAAGTTAAGGTGATGAAAACAAAAGAAGATCTTGCAAACTGTTAAAATAAGAATACTTTTTATCCTGTAACCTCTTTCTTTCTTTCTTTTCTCAAAATTCTTTCCCTCTCTTCCTCTTCTCTCTTCTTTCTTTCTTTTTTTTCTTCCTTTTGCTTATTTGTGTATGTATTGTGACTGGTTTTAATTGTAAAAATTAATAAACTATATTAAAAAAAAAAAAGGAAATCATGATCAAGGAAAGGTCACAACTGGTGCACAAACTGGGGCTGAACAAAAGCTCCCAAGGTTATATCTGCCACCTGCTCTTTGAGCTGGAGTTGTGAGTTTAGGAGAACCCATAGCTTGCAAACTGGATTATGTTGCAAACAGGTAATGTAAGCTCCCTGCAGAACTAAGGAACTTCACATTCTTACTGCAGCCAGAATAACTTTGGCACAGTGTTGGAAACAAGCAGATATTCCAACAGAGGAAATGGTCATTCAGAAAATAACAACCTGTGCAGAGATGGATAAGTTAACCTTAGCACTTAAGGAAAAAGAAACATCAGAATATTATAGAAGCTGGGAATGCTGGTATGACTGGATAGAACAAAAATAGAAAATATATTAGTAAACAATGTAAAATGTAAAAGAGGTAGTAACTATATACTTGCAATAAGATGTACTTGTAAATATGTCACCAATATTGATAACAAACAAGAAACCATAGACTGTCGATAATAGAATTGCTAGTTTTTTGTAATCGTTTTTTTTCTTTTCTTTTTCTTTCTGTGTGTTGTGTATGTGTTTGTTTGACAGTTTAGATATATAATCAATAAAGTTTGTTTGTTTGTTTGTTTTTAAAAAAAGAACTAAGGATGACAAACACTTAGATCCTGGGGCGCCCAGTACCCAAGGCCACTCAGTCATGCCAGGGTTATATAGGAAATATATTATAAGGGTTGCACTCAAAATTTCACGACTGCATATTTTTGGTTAAAAACCAAAGAACTAGTTTTTAATCAGTTATTCAAGATTGTCAGTAGCCCTTTAATGAGGGAAATGAGGATTCTGTCACAATTTAGAGGACTTATAGCATAATAGATCAAATGAATCAGTTTCATTTCTTTATCAACTGTTCCTTTCGGTTCAAATCAGGTTTCAGAACAATAATGTAACATTTGGGGGAAAAGATACAACCCAGTAACCCAGCTGCAGAAGCCAAAATGGAAAAGATCTCCACAGCTACCATGTATTTTCCCTTGGTGCTCAGATAGGTGGGGACAAAGGATATCCAGACACTACAAAAGACCAACATGCTGAAGGTGATAAATTTCGCTTCATTGAAACTATCAGGTAGCTTCCTAGCTAGGAAGGCAACTGAGAAGCTGATAGCAGTCAAGAATCCCAGAAAACTGAGAACAGTATAAAACATAGTGGTTGAACCTTCTGTACATTCTAGAACAATTTCTTCAGACATGGAGTACAAATCAGAGTCTGGGAATGGGGGAGAAATTGTCAACCACACTGCACAAATGGAGAATTGTGTCAAGGAGTATGAAAGAACAATACCATTGGCCAGCCTTTTCCCCACCCATTTCCTCATTTTGGAGCCTGGCTTGGTGGCCATGAAAGCAAGAACCACTATGATTGTTTTGCCCAATATGCAAGAAAGGGCTACAGAGAAAATTATGCCAAAAGATGTTTGTCGCATGAGACATTTTACTTGGTTAGGTTGCCCAATGAAGAGCAAAGTGCAAAGGAAGGAGAGGAGGAGAGCAATTAGAAGAATGTAGGTGAGGTTCCTGTTGTTGGCTTTGACAATGGGGGTGTCCTGTTGCTTAATGAAGATTCCCAGGACTGTAACTGAGATGAAAGAAAAGAAGGAAGCAATAGTTGTTAAGCTAATTCCCAAAGACTCTTCATAAGACAAAAATGTGATGCGTTTTGGAATGCAAAGATTATGAACTTTGTTTGGGTACTGGTCTTCTGAACATGGGAAACAGTCATCTGCATCTGGAAAAGAAATTATTGCAGTCATGTTTTAAAATCTTATAAACAACCCATTGCTGAATTGGTCATCATTTCAGAGACATTTCCTTTCCTGAGAGTGAGTATTTGAAAACTCCATCCCTCCTTCCGTCCTGGATAAATCAGGCCCTGGTGATCTTGAGATTTTTCTATGCTAACCTCTTTTGAAAGATGAATTCAGTTGGTCCAGCTGTAGTGATTAATGCACCAGTGAGGTTCCAAAGCAAGTTGGGGAGTTTCATAGGTTCTGCTGCATGGACCTGCCAAGGCCCTTGCTGTTGCTTGGAACAGAGAGGTAGCAAAAGGCTTGGATAGGATCAGGCCCATGCATTTTTTTCATCCCATTGCACCAGGCATTCTCTATGTTTATGGAGGATTTGAGAGAGTTGAAAGGATTCAAGAGACATCTAGAGCAATGCTGGAGAAAGATGAGGGATGAATCTGAGCAATAACAAGCTAGAATTGCTATTAAGTGTTTATCATTTTTCAGAAAGTAATTGCTGGATACAAGCAGTTCATAATTTTGGTTCAGTCTCCCAACTGCTCTTTTTAGGAAAGGTGGTTGTGCTGCAGCTCCAGAAGATCCTTGATTAAGTGAATTATCTGGATCTGTTTCAGTCAGGCTTCAAGCCTTGATATGGATGGAAATGGCATTGGTCATTCTTTTGGATCATCTCTGGAGCGAATGGGATAGAAATAGTACACCCATCTTGGCTCTTCTTGACCATGGTATCCTTTTGAACTGACTTTGGGAATTGCAAGAGGAAAAAACAGTTTCTGGTCTGGTTCACCTCCTTCCTCTTTGACCAGTTCCAAAGGGAACAAGAGGTCCAGCTTACAACAACAACTGTGGGGTGCTATATGATTCAGTGTTTTCCCTGCATCTTTTTAACATCTACATAAAGATGCTCAGTGACTTCATTTGTTACCACACATAAAGTATATTGTATATACAAGCTACATATAGTAGCTTGCTGAGGATACTCAAGTGAATATCTAATCTTGGCCATTTTTGTTCTGGATAATATTGTACTGCCCCAGAGAGACCTATTGTGTAACCTGGGGGGGTGTTCTTCTGCACTCATGACTCCTGCTTGAGGAGCAGGTGACAGTCATGTTTACAAAGGTCGTCACTGAACTTCATCCTGTAGCAAAAGCACTTATTCACCACATCACAGTGCTTTACAGCTTTTTCTAAGTAGTTTAAAGGGTCAGTTTATTGCATACCCTCATTTTACTAACCTCAGAAGGATGGAAGACTGGGTCAACCTTGAGCTGATAAGAATTGAACAGTTGGGAGTTGGCAATCAACAAAATTAGCTTGCAGTACTGCATTCTAACCACTGCACTACATATAGCAATAGCAGTTAGACTTATATACCTCTTTATAGTGCTTTACAGCCCTCTCTAAGTAGTTTACAGAGTCAGCATATTTCCCCCAACAATTTGGGGCCTCATTTTACCCACCTCGGAAGGATGGAAGGCTGAGTCAACCTTGAGCCTGGTGGGATTTGAACCACCAAATTGTAGGCAGCTAGCTGCAGCAGAAGTACCCTGCAGTACTACATTCTAACCAATATGCCACAGAAGCTCTTATTATGCACCAGTTGTGGCCTTTTCAGCCCTACTCTCTATCACTCACATCTTGGTTATCTCCTATATGAATTATTGCAATGCAATCTATATGGGGCTACTCTTGAAGAGGCTCTAGCTGGTGTAGTACAACATCACAAACAATATTGAGAATGCCTAGGGTTCCACATATAATACCTCTTCTGTACAAACTTCAATTTTTTTCAGTTGCTTGTGGGTCCAATGGCATCTGTTTTAAAGGTAACTTTAAAGCCCTTTCTCAGATTACTTGAGCAACCATCATCCCTGCTATATGATCCTATCCCACCTCATTGAGCAGGGTGGGTATGTTGTAGATTCTGCCATTTAAGGAAATTTGACTGGCATGTTGCAGGAAGACAGCCTTTTCTGCTGCTGCTCCTGCTCTGTGGAACAATCTACTCTCAGATGCGAGGCACATCCTTGTTCTTCATCAGCATGGAAACTGAAAATTGATCTGCAGCCCTGAGTATCATAAGGACATTCTTTTCACTTTATTATTTTAACTTTTAGTACTGCAACCCTACTTTTAAATTTTGTTTTTAACTTTATTTTTACTTATAGCTTTATACTAAAATATGTGTATTTTACATTTAGTCTAGTGAAAAGAAGAACCAAGGGTGTCATGATAACACTGTTCCAATATTTGAGGGGATGCCACAAGGAAAAGGTGGTCAATCTATTCTCCAAAGCACCTGAAAGCAGGACAAGAAGTGATGGATGGAAATTAATCAAGGAGAGAAGCAACTTGGAACTAAGGGGAAATTTCCTGACAGTGAAAACAATTAATACAGTATGTGCTTCAACATTGCTTGTTTTAAATGGCAGATACTATGGTCTAAAAACTATAAATTAACTATGTCAACAGCCTATAAAGATAATTTGTATAAGATGTTTTACAGGTGGCACTTACCCCCAATGAGAATTGCCAAGATGTTTAAAGATAAGTCAGTGAAGTGCTGGAAATGTCAGAAGTTACCAGGATCATACTACCATACATGGTGGACATGCACAGAAGCTAAAAAGTATTGGACTAGAATATATATGTGGCTGGAGAAAATGATAAAACAAACTATAGATTTAAAACCAGAGAAATTTTTATTGGGAATTTTGCCTAAGGGTTATAACAAAGAGTTAAACTACTTGATTATCAATGTATTAATAGCAGCCAGGACTGTATTTGCACAAAATTGGAAAAATGAGAAAATTCCGATGGATGAGGAAATAATTAAGAAAATGATGGAATGTGCAGAAATGAGTAGATTGACAATGGCAATTAAAGAACAAGAGAAAAAAGATTATTATAAAATTTGGAATTTATTTTATGAATGGCTAGATAGAAGAGTAAGAAATTGAAATATGTAAGTACAGTATAATATCTATTACTGATAATTGAATGAGTTAGACAGAGTAAGAAAATGAAAGTGAAATATATTATTGAAAGTCAATAAATATAATGTTAATATAATAAGTGATTTATGTGATATAAAATACTGATTAGAAGGATTATAAATATATATAAGTAAAATATGTATGATAATGTTATTATGTGCACAAAGAAATGTGTACCCAACTGACACACTGATGAACAGAAAGAAGGTTTTATTTGTTTGTTTTTGTTGTTGTTATAAAAATAAAAAAATATTTAAAAAAACATTGCATGCTTTTAAGAAGATATTAGACAACCACTTGTCTGAAATAGTATAGGGTTTCCTGCTTGAGCAGGGAGTTGGACTAGAAGACATCCAAGGTCCCTTCAAACTCTGTTATTTTGTTATACTAAGATATTTATTTATTTAGGAATTTACATATGGCAACTCAAGGAGGCTTATAAGCCTCATATACAAAACAATAAGACTAAGAATAGAAGATAACATGAGTATAATATTGAATACATTGGAATACTATGAAGCACATCCAGAGAAGCAAATGGTCTTGGTGCTTTTAGATGCACAGAAATCTTTTGACAATGTAAATTGGCAATTTATGTTGCTGCAAATGGAAGAGATGGCTTTTGGAGAAAGATTTATTAAAACAATTGAGGCAATATATTATAAACAATCAGCAATAGTAATGATAAATGGAGATTTAACAGATAATATCAATATTAAAAAAAGGAACTAGGCAAGGATGTTCTCTATCGCCATTGTTATTTGTATTGACCTTGGAAGTATTAAATAGAAATATTAGGAAAGATAAAGAAATAAAGGAAATGAAAATAAACAAGGAGTATAAATCAGAGGCATTTGTAGATGATCTGGTCTTTATATCAGAAGAACTATTGGAAACAGCTTCTAAACTGATAGAAAAGATAGAAGAGTATGGAGAAATTGCAGGACTGAAAATAAATAAAGAAAAAACTAAGGTTTTAGTGAAGAATATAATGGAAAAACAAAGGAAAGTATTAATGGACAGTCTAAACATCCAAATCACAAAAAAGTGAAATACCTGGGAATACAATTGACAGCAAGATGTGGAACACTTAAGGAAAACAATTATTATAAACTAAAACAACAAATTATGACAGACTTGGGAAAATGGAAAATTTTACAACTATCTTTAACAGAGAAAATATCTATAATTAAAATGAATATACTACCAAGGATATTATATTTGTTTCAGATGATTTCAATAAAATTAGAGAAAGAATTCTTTGAAGATTTAAATAAAATGATGTTGAAATATATATAACAGGGAAAGAAGACAAGAATTAAAGTAAAATTACTACAGGACACTAGAATGAGAGGAGGTTTTGAACTACCCAATTGGGAATTATATTATCAGGCAGTAATATTGATGTGGATGAAAGAATGGATTGTTTTGAGAAATATTAGACTGTTAACATTAGACGATCATAATTTGCAATTGGGGTGGCATACATTTTTATGGTATAAGGAAAGTAAAGTACATGGATATATTCAGAGACATTATATTTAAGATGCCTTATTATCGACATGTGTATTTGCTCAAAATTGAAAAAAAAGAGAAAATTCCGATCAAGGAGGAAGTGATTAAGAAAGGAATAGAATGTGCAGAAATGAGTAGATTAACATTAGCAATTATAGAAGAAAAGTAGTATTATAAAATTTGGGATTTATTTTATCAATGGTTAGATAGAAAAGTAAGAAGTTGAAGTACAATGTAAGAGTAATTATATATTATAATTTATTATCTTTGAATAAGTTATATTATGAATATAATTCAGTAAGAATTGAGATTTGCTCTTAAAGATAACCTAGAATTGAAATTAAAATTTTAATGATTGTATAATAATAATATAATATAATATGATATAAAAAGTTGATTAATACAATATGAATGTAAAGTTAAGAGGAAAAAATTATAGATATTGTGCACATGATATATGTACCAAACCACTACACTATATAATTGAAATAAGGTTTTATTTGTTGTTTTGTATGATTGTTATAAAAAAAAAACTTTTATTAAAAAGAACTAAGAACAGAGGGAATCATATAATAAATTAATAAAATACTATAATAAAATAACATCTCACCTTGATGAAAATATATCATGAGTCATTTAATGGGCTCCATCCAGCTCTGTGTTTCCCAGGCCTGCTGGCAGAACCAGGCCTTCTGGAAGAGTGCTAGAGTGGGGGCCATTCTAATCTCTGGGGGAATGATGTTCCTGACAGAGGGAGCCACCACGGAGAAGGACCTTCTTATGGGTCCTGCTAAGTGTATCTCCCCAGGGGATTGGACCCATAACATTCCTTGCTTCTTTGTTCTGGTGGGTTGAGTAGATATGACCAGCAACAGACGGACCCTCAGATAACCTGGTCCCAAGCCATGAAGGTCTTTAAAAGTGACAACCAGCACCTGGATTGCATACAGAAAAAAATCAGCAACCAATGCAGCTCTTGTAGGAGAGGTGATACATGTGTACACTGAGGTTTGCACAAAACCACGTGGGCCTCTACATTTTGCACCAACTGGAGCTTCTGAATGCTCTTCAAGGGCAGCCTCATGTAGAGCATGCTGCAATAGTTATGACAGGAAGCAACTAAGGAATGAGTGACTGTGAGTAGGAATTGTTGGTCCAGGAAAGGGCATAACTGGTGCACAACTGCAGTTCTGCAAAGGCCCTCCTGGCCATGGCTGGCACCTGTTCTTCGAGCAGAATTCACAAGTCCAAGAGAACCCCCAGATTATGCACAGGATCTTTGGGAGATAGTGCCACCCCATCCAAGACCAAAGGTGGCAATTCTCCCTGGACCAAAGAACCCCAACCCAGAGCCACTTAGTTTTGCCAAGGTTTAGTTTCGACCCGTTGCTCCCCATCCAGTCTCTAACAGCCTCCAGGCACTGTGAGAGGAAGGATACAGTATCACTTAACTCACAATGGGCAGAGACATACAGCTGAGTATCATCAGCATATTTATGATATCTCAGTCCATTGTGACAGATGATCTGACCCAGTGGCTTCATATAAATGTTGAACAGGAGCTGAGAGAGTATGTAAAAAAAAAAACAGTCAGTTGTCCAGATTCATTTAATTCAGATGATGATGTAGAAATGTGATGAATACATAAAAACATAATCCAAATTTAAATTATTGTTTTCCCCCCCAAAATACATTATCAAGAAGTTATCCTTGCTGAATTAACTGAGATCTCTCCTTTACCATTTATTTTAAATATTTCTGAACTTCAATTCCCAAAATGATAGTAGGTTCATTCCACCCAATCTTGAAATCTCTTTACTTTCATAGAAACCATAGGTGGAAAGATTTATTTTTATGGCCTTGTTATCTTTCCCAAAGTGAAAAAGATGACATGATATTTGAATAAACTCTTAAGTAATCAACATCTCTCCTGTATTATGGACAAATTTGTAAAGAGATGGTAGACTATTATTTATAATTAAAGAGTAATATAAAACATTGCACAAAACACATAGCAATGAATCTCTGCTGTGGATCTCTTACCTGTCTTGTTTGAAATTTTCCCTTTTGGACATTTAAGGCAATCATAGCAGCAAAAGGGCTTTCCTTCTATTTTTATTTTGCTGCAACCTGATAAGCATTGAGGATTGCACATAGAAATGGGCTGTACCTATTGGACATTAAGAAGGAAAATTGAGAAAGTATTAATTAACAGTTCAGGAATTCTTGCATCTGAGGAATTGAATTTCACTAGTATTTAAGGCATATACAGTGATATCTTGGAACTCGACTGCTCTGAAACTCACATAGCCATCCAGTCATTATATCTTAATTAAATATTTCTAATGTGTTTGGAATCTAGTTTTCTCTAAAGTCCATGGTAATTTCTGCTAGTGCAGAATCTGGATCTACTGACCAAATCAAATCAGAACCCTGAAAGATGTATTCAATCCCCTTCTGGAAATGTCTTACCTTTGAGGCACATAAAGATTCAAACCATTCTATTGTCAACCTTGAAACTGACATGACCATAGCCATTTTGATACTTCAGTGTTGCCACACTGGAGATGAGGGATAGGGAGGGGGAAATAGAGATAGCTGGGGTTTTGCAGCCAAAATAAAATACTTTCCCCTGGAAATGAAGGATATTCTAATACCTGACCAGAGAGAGGAGGAATGATGTTACCAGGCAACCACATGGCACCTTGATTGGACCATGTGATTGATTGTTTGGGGAATGGGAATAACTTTTACTTTTAATTAGGTGAAAGCCATGGGAACCTTCAGAGTCAGTTTTCAACAGAACTGTGCCAATATGATATATTCAATCAAGCTATTCTTTGAGGAATCTACTTGCCTTTTTATGAAAATTCAACCCTCCCAGGTCACCATTTCAGAATCATTTATTTCTTCAGCTGTAGCATAAATTAACCACTCAGAGAATATTGTATGTTCAAAGACAGAATACTTGTAGAGATGTGTGTAAATAATGAATTGCTATTTGAATGACATCAATTCAAGGTCCAGCAAAAGAGCCTTTTCTGCCATCCCCACCCTCTGGAACATTGACAGAAGATTCACCCATATTGTTTGGTCCTCTAAAAGAATCTCAAAACCTCACTCTGCTGATTGGCCTGGAGCCCCAATGGGGGTGATTCTATGTTGGAGGTGGTTAATAGACTAGGAAGAAGACCTCTGCCCCTTTTTTATACTGAGTATCTATTTTTAGTTAATTTTTAGTCTTTTTTATATTTGCTTTTAAGATGTTGTCTGTCACCCTGAGTAGCCTGATGATGAGATGGGTGGCATATCAATTGAATAAACAAACAAATAAATAAATATGATCAACACAAAAATTTGGAAATTAATGCAGAATATTGTTGAATATGGTGGCCAGATAATATTCTCTTCAGAAATGAATCTGCAATTTTAAAGGCTGATATGGATCCCCATACTTTGTAGAAGCTATCACTCAATAAGAGGTTAGATAATCATATTCTTTTTAGTATATGCTTTTTATACTGTAATAAAATGCCTGTAATTTTTAATATATTACATCTTGAAGAAAAATGATTTTTTAATGATATATTTTAATCTTTTCTGAAAATGTTTACATTTTTAAGGCTCAGAAAAAGCAGGAGGATGAGGGAAAAGGCTGCATACTCTTGTTATAGAGTGACAAATGGTCTTATTCATCCTAGCAAATTCCGTTCAAGTAATTATTTTATTTTATTTTATTATTGTTCACCCCTTTTTTTCCTACAAAATTAAACTAGGATGATGTGCTGTATTAGCATACTCCAAACCCTCGCAACTGATTGGTCCAGACAGACAGCGACCTGATTGGTCGAAACCCCGGCCGTGATTGGAGCGCTAAGAATCTACCGCGATTGGCTGTGCCAATCGCGGGAGATTCAAAGCGCTGCCATTGGCCGCCGAGCCGCGAGCCAGCCTATATGAATGGCTGCCGTGGCTTGTATTTCCCTAGACTGTTCCTATCCTAAATAAAGAGCTGAACTCACTAGAATGGTCTCGCGTCTCCTTCAAACTGATCTACCCCAGATCTAACACTGGCGACGAAGGTGGGATCGTGAGACAAAGAGACCACCCAGCACGTGGCGAGGCGGCACACAGCAGCAAGCAGAATGGCTGGCATCAACTCACCATCTGCACCCTTCAATCCCGCTACCGAGGACTGGGAATCCTATACTGATAGGTTCCAGATGTTCCTCGAGTGTAGCAATCTTAAAGATGCCAACGGCCACAAGAAACGGGCCGTATTCCTTGCACACTGTGGGCCGGCAGTGTTTAAGATGGCCAAAGCCTTAGCCAAGCCGGAGGACGTCAAGACCATGGAGTGGGGCGACCTCGAGCCCCTGCTACGGAGCCACTACGCCCCCATCGTGCCCATCCTCATCCGGCGGCACGAATTCTACAGGCGGGACCAGCGTGAGGGCGAGGGGCTTGGCGACTTCATAGCGGCACTACAAGATTTGGGCAGCCTGTGTGAGTTTGCCGACCTGGACGAGGCCCTGCGAGACCGCATCATCCTAGGACTCCGAGACCCCATTCTCCAGAGCCACATCATGGCGAAGGGTGACATCTCCCTCGCCGATGCGCTCACAGAGGTAGCCGCGGCTGAAGCGGCCAAGAAATCAGCGGCTCGGATGCGGCAATCGAGCATCACGCCACGAGCAGCGACCGGCGAGACGACACCGAACCCCGAAAGGCGACCCGAGATCGACCACTGGGACGCAACCATGCACCACGGCGACATTGACTTCTTCTCAGAAACTGAGGACGAGGAGGGAGGAAATCCACCGCCTACAAGCAGCACGAGGGCGACGGGAACCCCAAGGTCGTAAGTCGAGGTTCCAGTGCGCCAGCTGCAGAGGCGATCACCCCCGTTCGGACTGCCGGTTCCTCAATGCCGTTTGCCGACAGTGCAAGAAACGGGGGCACATCGCCAAGGTGTGCAGAAATAAAAAACACTACAGCCCGCGGCGACGAGATGGCAGCCCTCGGAGGCAAGAGAAAACCCCCACCAGATACCGAGACCGCCAGACGGAGAGCCGCTGGAGCCAAGAGGGTCGGAACAGGTGGCTCAACGAGGCAAGGCAAAGGGAGGAAACACACCAGACCGTCGTCGTCGGCCATTCCTCCACAAGAGACGCCAGAAAGGTATAGGTGACGGTGTGGATAGAAGACCAGCCTTGCGACATGGAGGTGGACTCTGGGTCCTCCCTCTCCATGGTCTCATGGCACACCATCAAGCGCCTGGTTCCCTCCATCCGCCGCAAAGAATTAGAAGACCAAACACTAACCCTCAAAGACTACCAGGGAAACCGCATCCCTGTAGTTGGCAGAGGCCATTTTAAAATCACCTTCAAGAACCACACCGAAGTGCTACCCCTGACCATCGTCGACCGGGATCGGCCGAGCCTGTTGGGATTACAGTGGTTCGCACCTCTAGGAATTGAAGTAACTGGAATCCACCGCACCGCAGAGTCGAACTGGGAAGCGGTGCTCGTGGAGGACTTCTGGGAAGTTTTCGACGACAGCCTAGGCAAGTACCGGGGTCCCCTATCTCTTTTAATATAGACCCGAGCATCGCACCAATCCGCCTTAAGCCCAGTCAAGTGCCATTTGCACTCAAGCCCAAGATCGATGAGCAGCTAGATAAGCTCATCGCGCAAGGGGTACTGGAGCCAATCGATCATGCCAGGTGGGAGACCCCCATAGTCACCCCCATCAAGCCAGATGGATCCGTGAGAATTTGCGGGGACTATAAGGCCACCCTAAACCATGCGCTCCAGCAAAGCACATACCCCGTCCCAGTAGTGCAGCACCTTCTGCACTCGCTGGGGGGAGGCCGGATCTTTGCCAAACTCGACCTGGCACAAGCCTACCAGCAACTGCTGGTCGACGCCGCAACCGCTGAAGCCCAGACCATCGTAACGCACCAGGGGGCTTTCCGTTGCAACCGGCTCCAGTTCAGAGTCAGCGTGGCACCCGGGGTCTTCCAAAGCCTCATGGAAAGACTCCTCCAGGGCATAGAGGGGGTGGTGCCCTATTTTGACGACGTCTTAGTGGCCGCGAAAAATGAAAAGCAACTAGAAGCCCGGTTGAGGGAGGTACTGAAGAAATTCAGAGACTCGGGGCTCAAAGTCAAGAAAGGGAAGTGCCAGCTACGGGCTGAGAGGGTCGAATTCCTAGGGTACCTCCTAGACAAACAAGGGATCCACCCCACAGAGAATAAACTGAGAGCCATAAGGGAAGCGCCACGACCCAAAAACAAAACGGAACTGCAAGCTTTCTTGGGACTGTTAAACTTTTACAATGTCTTCCTACCTCAAAAGGCGACCGTGGCGGAACCGTTGCATAGGCTGTTAGATAAAACAGCCACCTGGACCTGGGGAGCACGGGAGGAGAGCGCTTTCAACAACACAAAGAAACTGCTAACATCTGACGCGGTACTAATCCAGTACAGCGAGACTCTGCCATTAACGGTAACGTGCGACGCATCGCCTTTTGGGATCGGCGCCATCCTCAGCCACCAGCTACCAGACGGGAGGGAAGCACTCATCGCCTTCTCATCAAGGACACTTTCAAAGCCGGAGCGGAACTAGAGCCAGCTCAACAAAGAGGCCCTAGCAGTCGTCGCCGGCATCAAGAAATTCCACGAATACCTTTACGGTAGGACTTTTACAATCATCACGGACCACAAGCCGCTGCTAGGGATCCTGGCAGGAAATAAGGCCACACCGAACATTCTATCACCAAGAATGACAAGGTGGTCTGAGTTCCTGTCAGCATACAACTACCAGCTGGTTCACCGACCTGGGAAGGACATCACCCATGCAGACGCCCTGAGCCGCTCACCCTTGCCCGACCTAGAAGACGACCCGGCACCCACGACAGAGGTACTTCAAATAGAGACAATACCCAATCCACTAGTGACCGTGCCAGACATTGCCAGAGAAACAAATAAAGACAAGCGGCTGGTGCGAGTCCTAAGCTGGGTTGGAAAAGGATGGCCGGAAGGGGACAGGGACGAACTATTCAGACCCTTCAGAAACAGACAAACTGAACTCTTTACCGAGAAGGGCTGTATACTTTGGGGAGACAGAGTGGTAATCCCGGAAACATTGCAAGAAAGGGTATTGGGAATGCTGCATGAGGGGCACCCAGGGATGGTTAAGATGAAAAGCCTGGCCAGAAGCTATGTATGGTGGCCAGGCATGGACAAACAGATCGAAACCTGGGTAGCCAAATGCAAACAATGCCAAGAGTCCAGACCCAGTCCTCCTGCCGCCCCAATACATGAATGGGAAACACTAAGAGGACCATGGTCTCGGATTCACATAGACTTCGCGGGGCCAACAAAGGGGCACATGTACCTCATCACAGTAGATGCTTACTCCAACTGGCTGGAGGTAAGCACCATGAAAACAACCACAACGGAGGCGGTAATAAGGAAACTGGGCAAACTCTTTGCCACACACGGCCTGCCAGATATAATAGTATCTGACAACGGGCCCCAGTTCACCGGACTAGCGTTTGAACAATTTTTGGCAGGCCAGGGCATACGCCATGCATTAACCGCACCGGCAAATCCGGCGGCGAACGGACGGGCAGAACGCATGGTCCAATACACAAAAAAAGCCATACAGAAAATAGAAACAACCAACATACAAGATAAAATCAATAAAATGCTCCTCATCCAACATATTACACCGAGCGCAACCACAAATAGAAGCCCGGCAGAACTAATGATGGGCAGAAAACTACGATCAACACTAGATAGAATGCACCCCACATACACCCCTGACAAACCCCCGGGTTCCTCCAGCAAGCACAGAAAATTCAACATAGGCGATGCCGTATATGCAAAAAACCTGTCGGGGGAACCACTCTGGATACCAGCAACGATCACCCAAATAACCGGCCCCGTATCATACCGACTAGAAACAAGCGACGGGAAAAACTGGAAATGGCACATTAACCAACTAAGGTCCAGAATAGCTAACAACCATACACCCGAGCAAGAAACTAGAAGGGGGGGGGGAAACGGCAAGCATTAAAGAAAGAGGGAGCCCCCTAGCACTAGCTGAACAACCCCCACCCGGAACAAATAACCCGCAAATAAATCGGTCCTACTCACCAGTAAACGTGGGACCAACAGAACAGGCAACCCCGGAATTGTCACCTGGAAGGAGCAGCCAGGCCAGTGCAACCAGCCCGGAAAGATCCGGTGGGAACAACAGAGACGGCAGCTCAACCAGCCCGGGTAGACCGGGAGGGAGCTACCAAGAAAGGCCCAGCCCGACCTTCCAGGCGGTTCCATCCCCGGAAACCAGAGCGACAGAGAAGGCGTCCGAACCGGTCGACAACCAAACGAGAACTGAGCTGCGCAGGTCAACTAGACAGGTACGAAGCCCCGCCTACCTGCGCGACTACGTCACGACGCACCGACAGACGAAACCAAGAGGGGAGGGGTGTGCTGTATTAGCATACTCCAAACCCTCGCAACTGATTGGTCCAGACGGACAGCGACCTGATTGGTCGAAACCCCAGCCGTGATTGGAGCGCTAAGAATCTACTGCGATTGGCTGTGCCGATCACGGGAGATTCAAAGCGCTGCCATTGGCCGCCGAGCCGCGAGCCAGCCTATATGAAGGGCTGCCGTGGCTTGTATTTCCCTAGACTGTTCCTATCCTAAATAAAGAGCTGAGCTCACTAGAATGGTCTCGCGTCTCCTTCGAACTGATCTACTCCAGATCTAACAGATGATTTCATAAATACAAAACAAAAACAAAACATAAATACAAAACAAAAACAAAACCCAGGATGGAAACACAAGTTTGATTAACTTATGCTGTACTACTACCTTTGTAGAGAAACACAGGCCATTCATCTATGTACTGCATTTTTTTAAATGTTGCAAACATGTTCAGTTATCCTAACTCTGGGGATGAATCATAACTTCTTCAAAGGCTGAGGGCAGGGCTAGCTGTCTGTGTGAGCGGTGGTGCAAATGGGCACTCTGTTTTCACAAGGCACTTGTCCTGGGTTTGTGGGGCTCATTGAAGCCAAAAGAAGTCATGTAGGGGCAGCAGAAGTGTGGGTGACCTGTGGATCTACTGCAGGTGGTGGCCAGTGGCAAGAAAGCAGGTGAAAATCTGAACTGAACAGACCAGGAAGAAGGTGACCAGTAATGGCTGCCAGAATGACTTGACAGCTGGATGAAGTGGGCTACTAACTAGCAGAATGATGGTGGATCAGACTTGGCAAAACTTTCCCCTAGGCTTTTGTAAGTAGAGGCAGAAGGACATGCTTTAAAATCAGAAGCTAGAAGTGAAAGCTGGAGAAGGGAGAGAGTCCTGACTGAGCGGGGAGGCAGCGGCGAGGGTGCTCAGCAGCAGAAGAGATTGCAAGGAAGAAAACCAGGACATAAAGATGAGAGAGACTTAATGGTCAAAAGCTAAACAAGCCTAGAACTGTGAACTAACCCCAACTTAGGTGTGGATGTTGTTGAGGAGAAGGTTTTTGGGACAGAATTTTAAGTTTCCTCAGGGAAGTGAAAAGAATAAGCAACAGAAAAGAAATTGAGTCTATGCATGGACAATGATTTTGCACTTTTGAAGATGGAACAATTAGAGGCATCTACTGGACATAGAAGGAAAAGTCTCATGAACTGGAATTTAAAAAGGAAGTGAGTGTGATTGTGGTGGACATTGGACTATAAGACAAAATTTAATAATACAATAAAATAAAAAAGAAATATAAGGACTTAAAAGAATGAACTGAAATCTTCGGGAAAAGAATCCGAGGTGACATCAGAGTATTTTGGAGAACTATATTTGAACTGCATATATAGAGGTGAAACATTGAACTTTTTGAATGAATTGTATCTATATCATAATATTTAAGACTATCATGAATTTTGTAATTATATTATATTAGATTTATAATTAATACAGATTCTTAACTATACTAAATTAATACAGATTATTAACTAGAATATATATACCTGAAAATTGCTACTGCTATAGGCTATTAGTTTGCTATTATTACATATTATTATTACTGTTTACGTTCTGTTTATTTTGTTAATATTGCTTTAATCCAAAAAAAAAAAGTTTGAATAAGATAGTAGTATAATTTTCAGGTTTTCTCTTTTTAAAGGCTACATTATAATCATGCAGTTAAGAATAAGAGCTTGAGTGTGTGTGTGTATATAT
>NW_020717780.1:1008-13264 GCF_900518725.1 Notechis scutatus | reverse complement strand
AGAGTGAGAAGCACAGAGCTGAAGACAGAAGCCTGAAGATGATGAATGAGACTTCATTGAAACGTTGCCTAGATACTTCCAATCTTACGCGGGAGAAAACCCGAATAACCAAAGATCCATATACAAATACCCGCGAGAACCTCAGAAAACCCCACTTTTTTATAGCTGATAAGAGACTTAAGAACTAAATTTAATAACAAATTTTAAGCAATTCCTTTACGTAATTTAGGGGTTGGAATTAGCTTATCTAGAATTTGATAAGATAAAATAAGCTATAGAGATAAACAGTGAAGGAATCTAGAGGAGCAAGTAAGAAGTGGGAATTTTTATGGAACTACAACTTTCTGAAGTATCTGATAACCATGGCAAGCAACCTGAACTTGACCAAGATTGACACAGTGAAAAAAAATACAGCACGATTGGGTCCATTGAGCCAGAAATTGATAGAAGATATGTTACAGAGGAAGCGAACAAATTCAATTAAAGACCATCAAGCCATGATTCTGACCATGCAGGAAACCATGCAGGAAATAAAGCTCAAGAATCACGAAGAACTGAAAAAGGAAATAGGTATAGTGAGAAATGATATAAATGAATTAAAAGAAATAATGCAAACAATGGATTGGAGATTCGAAGCCTTTCAACAACAAATCACTAAGAATGAACAAAAATTATTAGAAGCCAAGAGAGCTTCTAGAAGCCAAGAGAGCTTCTAATTCTTAGAAGCCAAGAGAGTAGCCCAATACTTATGATTCCAAAATATCATTGAAGAGAAAGGGAAAGATCTCCCAGACAAAATGGCAGATATACTAGCAGGTGCCCTTGGGATGGAAAAAGAAGTGATGGTCTCAGAGATGGATAAAATTTACAGGATACAAATGAATTATGAAAGAAAATACAACTTACCCAGGGAAGTTCATGTGAAATTTATTGAAAAATTGATCAGAGATGAGATCTTACATAGAACATGAGAGAAACAATTGGAATACAGAGAGAAACAGATACCCAAAAGACTGCATGATCTGAGAAGAAATTACCACTTTTTGACGACAAAGCTGAATAAAAACAACATGACTTTCCAATGGCTGGCACCAGAAGGCATCATGGTAACATGGCAGGATAAGAGATATAGGTTGTACATGGTTGAGAAAGTTGAAGAATTCTGCAAACAGCATTGCACCACAGAAGAAGACTCAGGAGACCGTAAAGGACCTTGGAATACTCACCTCTAATGATCTAAGTGCTAGAGCCCACTGCAACTACATAGCCAAAAAGGCATTAAGAGTTGTTAACCTAATTCTACGTAGCTTTTTCTCTGGTAATATCACACTACTAACCAGAGCATACAAAACATTTGCTAGACCAATACTCGAATACAGTTCATCAGTCTGGAACCCACATTACGTATCTGATATTAGCACAATTGAGAAAGTCCAGAAATATTTCACAAGAAGAGTTCTCCACTCCTCTACTCATTGTAGAATACCTTATGCCACCAGACTTGAAATTCTAGAACTAGAAAACCTTGAATTACGCCGTCTTCGGTCTGATTTAAGCATGGTATATAAAATCATACATTGCAATGTCCTACCTGTCAATGAATACTTCAGCTTCAACCATAACAACACAAGAGCACACAATAGATACAAACTCAAAGTAAACCGCACCAAACTTGATTGCAGGAAATACGACTTCAGCAATAGAGTGGTCAATGTCTGGAATACTCTACCCGACTCTGTAGTTTCTTCCCCAAACCCCAAAAACTTTAACCTTAGACTGTCTACTATTGACCTCACCCCTTTCCTAAGAGGTCTGTAGGGGGCGTGCATAAGCGCACCAACGTGCCTACCGTCCCTGTCCTATTGTTTCTCTTATTCTTCTTTTATTTTTCTTATATGTACCCATTTCATGTATTCACAACTATGTATACACTTATACTTATTATCTTGTAAACAATTGGCAAATCAAATAAATAAATAAATAAATAAATAAATAAAAAGATGAAAGTGACACGACGGAAGGGACAGATACTGGATGTGTGACTGAAGAAAGGGAAAAATTACAGATTTTAGAGAAAGTCGAGAGAAGAGGAGAAAGAGACAGACTACAATACTATGGAAGAAGAACAGATGATCCAAGAGTTATTAGAACAATTAGAAGCACCAGGTCAAGATAAAGACAAGAAAATGTAAAATTTGGTCAATGAACATTAATGGACTGAATTCACCATTAAAACCACGGAAAATCTTCAACAGACTTAAAAAGTTAAAGGTAGATATAATTGCACTTTAAGAAGTTCACATAAAAGAAAACTAAAAACATTTATTAGAACATCTGAAACTAGGGAATCTATATGTCTCACTTGACCAGAAAAAAAGAAGGGTGTGGCTTTATATGTAAAAAAACCAAACAAGTTTACCACAAAGCAAATATTTAGAGATAAAGAAGAGCGAATCCTGATAGTCGAGGTTAAATTGAATAATAAAATATAATAATTGCCAAAATCTATACGCCAAATGGATCTCAAGAATCTTTTTATAAAAACCTACATATCATACTTAGTGATATTGAATATGATGGAATTTGTATCATTGGAGATTTCAGTGCTATTATTGATAGAACAAATATTGTGATGAAGCAAGAAAAGGAAACAAACGGATTCTCTCAAAAAACATTTTTTTTATTTGAGCAAAGATCTAAATTTACATGACATGTGGAGAGAAAGAAATTGGGATGAAAACCAATATACACACTATTCAAATTGCCATGGTCAAGAATAGATATGGTGTGGCTTTCAAAAGAATTAGATTTGGCAATCCAGGAAGTAAATATGGAACCTAATTTCTGGGTTGACCATAACCCTATAAGCTTACAATAGAAAGGTCATAGGGCTAGACCAAGATGGACCTTGAGCGATACTCAAGGAAAAGGAGTTCAAAGACAAAATGGAAAAAGAAATGAACTTCTTCTTTCAAGTAAATAAGAAAGATGTTGTATCCCCACAGATCATCTGGGATATGGGTGAAGCATATATGAGAGGGGTGGCAATTTCCTATATGGCCAAGAGAAATAGAGAAAAGAAACAGCATCAGGAAAGACTAGAAGAAGAATATAAATAAATCAAGATACTACACCAGAAAGAACCAAATAACAAGCATTTGAAAAATAAAATAGACTTACTGAAACATAAATTACACACTCTGGAATCAGAAAGGATAACACAACTTAAGCTAGCCAAGCAAAACTTCTTTGAATATGGGAACAAACCAGAAAGATGGTTAGCACATAAATTAAGATGACAAAAAAATAAGCAACAGATCAACAAACTACAAGATGAAGATGGGATGATACATGACAATGAGGCCACCAAGAAGGAAATAGCTCAGGGATCCTATTAGAAATTATACACGGAAAACAAAAGATCTTTGCAGAAAAGATCGTGACATATCTAAGAAAAGCAGAATTGCTTAAGATCCCAGAGAAAATAAAATTCATGTTAAATGAGGAAATTAGAATATCAGAAATTACCAATGCAACAGATAAACAAAAGACCAACAAGGCATCAGGACTAGATGGCATACCAATAGAGCTGTATAAGGAACAACAAAATGTCCTGAACCAACATTTATTGGAAGTCTTTAACGCAGTTTTACTTGAAGCAAAAATACCAACATCCTAGACAGAGGATAATATTGTATTAATACAAAAAGAAGACACAGACCAGACACAGATTCAGAATTTTAGACCAATTTCCCTCCTGAATACAGACTATAAGATTTTTACAACAATCATGGCTGAGAGATTTAAAAAATTATCTAACTGAATTTTTACATAGCGGCCAAAATGGCTTTTTTCCAAATAGGCAAACCAAACATATTATAAGGATAATCCTGGACATTCTTAAATTTTACAAACTATACAGCGGACACCAGGTAGCACTTCTATTTCTTGATGTCCAAAAAGCTTTTGACAATGTTAATTGGCCATTTATGCTACAGCAATTAAAATATATGGATATTGGCAAAAACTTTTTAAATGCAATTTCGGCAATATACTCAAAACAAGAAGTCAAGATAATAATAAATGGAGAAACAACAAATAAATTCAATATACAGAAAGGCATGTGTCAAGGCTGACATCTCTCACCATTATTATTTATATTTATTTTGGAAACTCTAGCAAAGATGATCCAGCAAGAATCCCAGATAAAAGGGCTGGAAATTACAAAGGAAACCTGCAAACTGCAAGGATTTGCCGACAAGTTAGTATTTTTTATGGAAGAGCAAATGGGCCAAAAATTAATAGAATTGCTGGGAGAATATGGTGAGGTGGCAAGCTGAAAATAAACAAAAACAAAACAAAAATTATAGCAAAAAATATGACTAACATACAAAAAGAAAACCTAACCAAAAATTTAGGCATTGAAATCACCCCAAAAATAAGGTACCTGGGAATTATTTTATCAGCACCAGGGGTGGGATTCAAATTTCTTAACAACTTGTGGTGTGGCTTAATTTGTGGGTGTGGCTTGGTGGTAATGTGACTGGGTGGGTGTGGCTTGCTTATTGGGCGTGGCTTGGTGGTCACATGACTGGCTGGTGTGGCTTGGTGGTCACGTGTCTGGCTGGTGTAGCTTGGTGGTCATGTGACTGGGTGGGCATGGCCAACTCAATGTCACTCACATCAAGGGGTGCCTCACCTGGCCCCTCCCCTCCCAGCCATTCCTTGTCACACCCAGCCTCAACTTTATAATTCTGTAAAAATGTTGTTCACCATTTTTTGACTTTGTTATCTATGTACTATAGATGTCCTTTCATGGACCACTAAAAGGAAGAAATGGCTCACACTCTTGCTTTATTCAAGAGTGTGACAGGCAACAGGCTTTTAAGGGGCTGCCAGAAAGAGGGGGGCAATGTATTTTTCAAAGCACCAGAAGGCAAACAAGAAGCAATGGATGGAAACTGAACGAAGAGAGAAGCAAACTAAGACTAAGGAGAAACTTCCTGACAGTGAGAACAATTAACCAGCTTGCCACCAGAAGTTCTGGATGCTCCAACACTGGAGAATTTTAACAAGAGACTGGACAGCCATTTCTCTCAAATGGTATAGGGTTCCCCCCAAGATCCCTTTTAAGTGTTATTCTGTTATTCTGATACCTTTCCCAGGACCTCTACTCAGAGTGTGGCATCCTCAGTTTTCCTGCCTGAGCAGGGGGTTGGACTAGAAGACCTCCAAAGTTCCTTTCAACTTTGTTAAACACACCTGTATCTATGCTCTGGACTATAGACATGTAAACCCTAAAAAATACCTGGGCAAAAGAAAGGCAGTAAAATCACTCTAGGTATAGGGACAGTGTAAAATATTAATATATGATAAATAATGGTAGAATTAAAAATAATAGCACAGAGTTTTCTCCCCCCACTTCCTTCCTATTTCTTTCTTTCTCTCCCTTCCTTTTTTCTTTCTTGCTCTTTCTCTCTCTTTCTTTCTTTCTCTTTCTTTCTTTCTTCTCTCTCTCTCTTACACACATACACACACACACACACACACACACATCTAACCCTGCTATTCTATGATTCTGTAAGAAGCTCCTGCTGGAGCAGGGGGTTAGACTAGATGACCTCCAAGATCCCTTCCAGCCCTAGATTGCTATCCTGTTTCAGAGTCTTCTGAAACCAGGGGTTGTGTCCTTCCTTCCTCTCCTATTTTTCTCTCTCCCTCCCTCCATGTATCTATCCATTCATATATTTCATTCACATTCTCCTCCCTCTCTCTCTTTCTTTCTTTTTCTTTCTTTGTCCCTTCCTTCCATCTCTCCCTTTCTTTGTCTATCCCTTTTCTTCCTTTCCTTCCTTTCTCTTTTTTCCTTCTTTCTCTTTCCCTTTCTTTCCTTTCTTGTCTCTCTCTCTCTCTTCCTCTCTCTTTCCCTCTCTCATTCCCTCATTTTCTTTCTTTCCCCCTCTTTCCTTCTCTCTGTCTCTCTGTGTCTCTCTATGGCTTTCTCCCCCCTGTATCTCTCTCTGTGTGTGTCTCTCTCTCCCCACATCTCTCTCTGTGTGTGTCTCTCTCTGCCCCTCACCCTATCTTCCCCTCTCTCTCCCCCTCCCCCGTCTCTCTCTCTGTGTCTCTGTCTCTCTGTGTCTCTGTCTCTCTGTGTCTCTCTCTCTCTGTCTCTGTCTCACTCTGTCTCTCTCACAAAGCCTACTGGGCCAAGCCATCAAGTTCAGACTGGCTGAACAATGATCACTAGCTGTGATAGAAGTGTCCCTTCAAGCAACCCTCCTCCTCCCTTTCCCCCTCCCCCTCCTCTCACAACCAGTAGCTATGGTAGGGCTGGTATGCACACACACACTCAGGGGAAGACACTGAAGCAAGTGCCAAAGCACAGCAAAATCAGGTACAGGGCAGGAGGCTGCAGCTGGTGATCATTGTTCAGCCAGTTTGAATTCCAAAACAAAGAAATGAAAGAAGTAGTGAAGAGTACCAAGGAAGGAGAACTTGCTGGATTGGCTCAGCTGCAGATTTGAGGGAAGGAGAGAGAGAGAGAGAGAGAGAGAGAGAGAGAGAGAGAGAGAGAGAGTTGGGGAGGTGTGTATGTGTGTGTGTGCTTTACCTTTTAAAATTCTTGATTTTCTTTATCTTTTAAAAATCCTGGTAACGTCCTTCATTTACGCCCTCTTTAAAAGATTCATAGCATGTTTTGAAGGTGAGGCATGTGGTGAATAACACAATTATTCCAAAGGGGGGGAAAAGAATATTGGTTTGTTGAGGCTCAATGACTGCTAGAAACAGTATACAGGAACTTGAAGACTTGATTTTCTGTTTCTATCATGCAGCTTTTGCATGGATGAAATTTCTGCTCTTGTTGCGTGGGAGATTGGTTGGGGCTGTGGAAACTGAAAGGGAGCATGTTGTTGTTCTGGAATACTTATGATAGTATAGTTTTCTTTCTCCCTTCCTCTGTGTTTCTCATCTCTCTCTCTCTCCTCCATGGCAAGAGTAGCAGCGTCAGTGTCTTGGGAGAAAAGTCACGCCCCTCCCCCATATTCCTCTTGTCTTGCCTTGAGTAGCCTCATGCAGCACCAAACTTAGCACCAAATTTAGCACACTTCACAAATGAGGAGGTACTATTTGTAAAGTGCTCTAAGTTTAAAGGTGCTGCACAGCATGTGTTCCCCCCCCCCCCCCCGTATTTCCCTTGCTGTGAGCAGGCTCGCGCTGCACAGCACATTTAAACTTCGCACATTTTACAAATGAGAAGGGGATTCCAGCGCCACTGCCACCACTGCCACATTTGTGAAGCGTGCCTCCCCCCCATACTTCCCTCACTGCAAGCAGCCTTGCACTGCATGGCACCTTTAAACTCCGCATATTTTACAAATGAAGAGAAGGGGATTCCAGCGCCACTGCTGCCACTGCCGCATTTGTGAAGCACACTAAGTTGAATAGTGCTGCGCAGCATGCCTTCACCCCATATTTTTCTCACGAGCAGCCTCACACTGCATGGCACCTTTAAACTTAGTATGCATCACATTTGAGGTGACGGCAATGGTGCTGGTATCCCCTCCTCCCTATTTGTGAAGCACACAAAATTTAAAGGTGCCGCACGAGGGGCAGACTACAGGGCAAGGCCACAGCTGACCATCTTTCCCAGGCCTGCTTCCCTGAGGGGGCACCCAACTGTGCTTACCAGCTGCTAAAGTGGCCAAGAGGAGCAGGAGGCAGAGGCAGATCTACCAGTAGGTCAAGGCAGTTGGTCAGACAGGCAGGAGGTGGGTGCAGGGCAACTTGAGGCTGCAGCGATTGGATGGCAGTCAACCACACTTCCCAGCCTCGCTTCTCCAAGGGGGAAGCATAGCAGGGGGAGGAAAGGCAAGCTGTTGAGCCCCAGCCCACGGCTTGCCATACCTGGGGGGGGGATTGAAGCAGCACCGAGATGGTAATGGTAGCAATGGTGCCCAAGGAATGCAATGGCAGTGATTCTGGCAGCGTCAGGGCTTCTGAGACCAGCTCCCCACCCCAGCCGCCCATCAGCTTTTTGTGTGGGCAAGGAGGGGCGAGGACGACGAGGAGGGGCAGAGCCAGCCAGGGGTGTGATTTGCCAGTTCTCCAAGCTGCACAGAATCATAACAACTGGTTCTATAGAACCAGACAGAACCACCCCTGATCAGCACGTTATTCGACACTCAAAGAAGACAACTATGAGAAACTATTAAAACAAATAAAAGAGGAGTTAAAAAATTGGAATAATTTAAGATTATTACTATTAGGCTATTAGAATCTCAGCAATTAAAATAAATTTTCTACCAAAAGTAATATTTTTGTTTCAAAATATACCAATTAAATTGGATATTTTTTAAAAAGATTTGGACAAATTAACACTAAATTTCATCTGGAAGGGAAAGAGGGCTAGGATTAAACTGAAACCTTTACAGGATATTAAAGAAAGAGGGGGACTTGGCTTCCCAGAATGGGAATTGTATTATCAGTGTTAATTTCTGAAGGAACTGTCTGAACTCTGAACCAGTAAGTAAAAGTAAAATAAATTATTCACCATAGTTTGATATTGGTGCCAAAACTACCTGATTAAACATGGCCGGCCAGATTATTTCTTTTGCAGATATAGTAAGAAGATTTTCAGGGGGACCAACTGGAGCTATATTTCCAATTTTGATTAAAATTTGACATTGCCTCCTTCTCAGCATTGTTGCATGCCATGTTTAGTGTCATCCAGAATTATTTGAAGTTCTGACATATCACTTATGAGTTAGTTCAGTTTCAGAATGCTCTTATTAGCTATACAATTCCAAAATACTAACTGTAATATTACTGGCCCTTATATAAAGGGGTATTTTCATTCATGTCATTTTTACTTGCCATGACTGTTGACTTAGAGTCCTGAGTTCCCAAACAGTTCCTCTTTTTCTGCTCTTAGATGAAAGCATGCCTTGCAGAGCATGAGCCAATACATAGACAGCATTCTATATGCTATAACTTTGCCCAGTTATACTAGATTCAATCACAGATTCAGGAAGGGTCTCCAGTGACTCCTCACCAGTGCATTGATTGCCACTGTCCTTATCTAATCCAGCATTTGGGAAAGAACATTCAAATGCATGTTCCCAAAACACTCTTGTCAAACTGTCCTCTTCAGAAGAAGACTTCCTCATCTGAATAAATTTCTTAAACCCTAATATTTCCTTTGAGGAAACTGCCAACGATAGTGCACCATGGATGAAATCCAGGCCCCTATATCTTTGAAAGGGGATTGATGAGAATTCCATCTGTGGTGGCATTACCCAAACTTTATCTTTTCTCTTCATTGGCATGTCTTCATATTCTGAAATAAATGGCAACATTCTAAAAACAGCTATCTCCTCATTCTCACAATATATGATCACAACATTGGCAGTACTTCTCATAATAGCCTTATACACCAAAACATAACCATTAAGTTGAACTTCAACCTCATTGGTAACAGACTCCTTTGGCATTTCTTCCATGAAGTCAAAACAGATGCCTTTCTTAGAAAATATATCAAGCCTATTTTGTATAAACCTCTTTCCTTTTTCAGGGTTTTGGACAATGAGCCCAATCCATTTCCACTGGAAGTGAAGCAACAATTGGATCAGCCCCATAATTTGAAGCTCTTCATTTGGAAATAATTGATGGAAGAAAGCAGCTTGAATGTTGTCATCTATCTCTGCAGTTGAACCATATATGAGCTAAGAAAAAAGAAGAAATTAGAGTATATATTTCTAAATCAAATACTTGTGTCTATTTTAAGGATTTTATTTAAATATTAATGTTCTCCAGGCAAGGGCAGAGTTGATTACTATTTGCATATTCCAATAAAATTTCCATGATATTTTTTTTTCTTTTTGTTTTAATATGGTGCCTTTCCAAAGCTCAAGAAATATATGAACTGCATGGCTTAATATGAACCTCTGAATTGTGCTATGTTTCAATGTTTCACCTGTTTCAATGACAAAATTTTCCCCATAGATTAGATATAAGCAACTTTCTAACATTTTGAATAATTCTTATCCCACCCAGACAAAATATATTTTGATGAGGCAATGTTGGTTATCCCTTTGTTCTGAATGTTTCTCACACTAGTAGCATTCATAAAATTGAAAGTTTGGAGTAGAAATTAAACTAAATCAAGCAAGTAGCCAGAAATAATTGTTGAAGTATTTAGATTTGGCTCCTTTCTTTATGGGATGACTCTTACCTGTGGGATCTTATATATACTCAAAATGTTTGACATGAACTGACCAATGTAAGCATTATGTCCTGCAATCACAGCTATTACATTGTCCTTGAGATCACATTTGGAGTTTGGGATGAACCTTCCCTTTGTAGAGAGAAGCTCCAAGGTAGCCAGATAGATCCATCTTGCTAGGACATAGCTATTGGAGATATGGATACCAAGGGTGATGTTAGGCAAGATCCTGCAATTTTCATTGATTTCTTTTATTGCAAATTCCATAGCCAAGATGTGCTGGTAGTTTTGTGTATAAAACCTGAAATGAAGTTTTAGAATACCTGTAGCCAAATCTGGAATTGGCTGCATTCTAATTGTATCACACAAGTTTAGATTGTGCAGACCACAAGCATTGATACAGGTGGATATACTAGCATCAAAGAAACCATTTGTTTAAAATAGTCAAGAAAGAGGTCAATGCAATATAACAATCCATTTGCATTCAGGCAGCCCAATTGCAAAATGCAGTAAACATCAATAATGGAGGGTTTTTTTTCTTCTTAATTTGGAGCTTCAGATTTAATTTTATTTTCTACCCTAATATTCTACCTTATTTATTCAATACACTGGAAATTTCTGAGGAATATTTGATTATCTGCATGCAGGATTAACTGCATGTAGGACTAATATCTGCACCTAGGACTAACTCTAATCATTCACACCTTAACATACCACTGGTATGAAGCAATGCTTTGCAGGCATTTATTTCATTTGTACTTCATCAAGTTACAGCTATATGAAAAAAAATGTATTAAAATTAAACTGATATTTGCTAAAATGGTACTGAAGAGGGCATTAAAAGCCATAGAAATAAAAACATATTGGAAAATAACTTGTATAAGAAATGGAAATTGAAGCAATATTATTGAGAGAGAAATAATAGAGCAGCACAGGAAATTTAACATTCATTCTCCATCATAATTCAATCATGTCACAGGCTTTAGTTAGTTCTGCTTTTGCGTTGCTTAAAACTAAGAATTACGTATATGAAATCATCAACTAATTCCTTTGATGGACTTCTTGTGAATGTTATTTTTTCAGACATCATGTAAATTTGAGAAGAAATGCCTGCAATGACCAAAACTTCTGAAAGATATTGCTTGTGCTTAATAAAAGGCTGATTTCCTACAGAACATTTAGCAAGAATTGGATCAGCTTCTACATACAAGGACAATATTGCTATAGATGCAAAGAATAATATCATTTTGCAGAACAATTTATCTCTCAGCCATCTGTTCACTCCATTAGAATTAGGTATTTGAAATAGGATAACCTGATATACATTATTCCATGAGGCTGCTTTAAAGTAGAGGTTACTTTTTTAAAAAAATCAGAATGACAGGACTTTGTCCTCTAGCTATACCCTTGAAAAAAAAAAGAATATTACATTTTTGTTGCTATTGAAATACATTACTTTTAATATTTTCTGTAACTCCTTTGAGATTGAAAATAAGAATACATAATTGATAACGATTCTACAGATCTAGACATGCTCAGGTGCATAAACCAACTTGTGATGCACAGGGTATTGTAACCTGGAATTATGGACATCATAATAATAATAGTGACTGGGGGACAGAAAGAGTTAAATGAGTAAAAGGTTTTTGTTCTCTAATATCTGTAGTTGGTTTCCAATTGAGAAAACAGCTGAATTCAAATGGAAATTTCAGTCATGATTAATTAAACAAAAAAGTAAATCAAATTAAATTGTATTAAATGAAATTTGGATCTCACTCTTAAGAAGCATCTTTTTCTTCAGAAATTCTAAAAATAATACAATCAAATTAATATTATTAGCATTTCATAGAACAGTTGTATTGCATACATAATTCTTTAATGGAGGTTTTCCCTTTTGGGGAAATCAGTAATAGAAGTTGAATAACTTCTTGCCACCTTTGGGGCATTTCCTCCTCTTCTACATGGATCCTTGATTGTAGCCCAATTTCCTTCCTTCCTTCCTTCCTTCCTTCCTTCCTTCCTTCCTTCCTT
>NW_020717779.1:17267-35412 GCF_900518725.1 Notechis scutatus | reverse complement strand
AGGCATATGCTTTGCTTCGTATTTTCTTTTCCCAAACTTCAACTAACGTTTGTTTTTTGAATTATTCATGACTCACCCAAACCTTCGCTTTTGGCAAGTTCTTGTAAGCGAAGCATTTTTTTTTTTTAAATATTAGAAGTTCCCCCTGTTCTTTTCTTGTGTTAAAAAAAGCCAGTTGGGCAAAAAAAATGAAATACTAAGAATATGTTAGACTGAAGATCACGGAATCAGAATAGAGCAGGAAGGGAGCTTGGAGGTCTTCTAGTCCACCCCCTTGCTCAAGCAGGAGATCCTATACGATTTCAGACAAGGGCATGTCCAGCCTTTCCTTAAAAGCCTCCAGTGATGGGAGCACCCACAACTTCTGAAGGCAGGCTGGTTAATTGTCCTTCCTGCTAGAAAGTTTCTCTTAAATTCCAGGTTGCTTCTCTCCTTGATTAGTTTCTATCCATTGTTTCTTGTCTTGCCTTCTAGTGTTTGGAAACGAATTTGACCCTCTGCTCTTTGTGGCAACCCCACAAAGAGAGGAGAGGACAGAGGAGGTGAAGGGAAACAGAAGGGGAGGGAGGGGAGGGGAGAGAGAGGTGATGGAAAGGGGGAGGAAAGGGGGAGGAGAGAAGAGAGAAAGAGAAGAGAGAGAGAAGAGAAGAGAAAGAGAGAAGAGAGAGAAAAGGGAAAGGGAATGAGGGGGAGAGAGGAGGGAGGAGAGAGGAAGGGAGAGAAGAGAGAGGAGAGGAAAAGGGGGAGGAAAAGGGAAGGAAAGGGGAAGGGGGGAAGAGAAAAGAGAAGAGGGAGAAGAGAGAGGGAAGAGAAAGGGGGAAGGAAAGGGGAAGGAGAGAAGAGAGAAAGAGAAGAAAGAGAAGAGAGAGGGAAGGGAGGGAGAGGAGAGGAAAAGGGGGAGGAAAGGGGAAGGAAAGGGGAAGGAGAGAAGAGAGAAAGAGAAGAAAGAGAAGAGAGAGGGAAGGAAGGAAGGGAGAGGAGAGGAGAGGAAAGGGGAGGGGAAAGGAAGGGGAAGGAGAGGAGAGAGAAGAGAGAGGAAAGAGGAGAGAGAGAGAGAGGGAAGGGAAAGGACAGCACTGAAATGGAAGACCATCTCCAACAACCCAATATTATGAAAACTGCTTTGCTTTGCTGGACCAACCTCAGCAACTTTTAAGATGTGTGGACTTCGACTCCTCAAATCCTCCTCCTGGGCTAGCTGCAAATTCTGGGGAGTGGAACTCCACACACCTTAAGGTTGCTGCGGTTGTGAGAGAGCCCTTCGCTAGACCAAGAAGTTAACGGGCACTTTGACCTTCTAAGAGAGATGGAAAGCCTGACTGACTCACTTGTGGTGGTTTGCCAATCCAGAGAAATCCTCTGGAACGGTGCTGCTCGGATGGACGGGGCAGAGAAACACAAAGGGCTCCGTGGGTTGTGCTTGGCACGAGCAGGCACACACTGTGTGGGTCAGCAATAAAAAACAAAATTTCCACCCTTGGAAAGTTCTGTTGAGGTTATTTGAGTGGGGTGAGGTGGGGGGTGGGATATAAAGAGGTCAATTTGCAGCCCTTGGAGACACCTCGTGGCCGAATCCTGCCACTGCTAATCGATGCATAATCATAAGCCATAACATGTTGACTTAGGGAAGGATTTGATTTTGTCTGCTCTGCTGATTGAATAGGCTTCGTTTAAATCCGGCTTTCCTTGAGCCTTTGGGCTAGAGATTGTCCCTTTTTATCCTCTCGGCCCATCAGAATAGAGCCTTGTCTTTGGTAGGGATATAAAACTGAGGAACGGACCATTGCCAAGCGCTGGGAAGATCACTCTTTCACCCTAAATAGACGAGAGCCGGAAGGCACCTCAGAGGTCTTCTAGTCCAACCCCCTGCTCAAGCAGGAGACCCCTATATACCATTTCAGACAGGTGGCTGTCCAGGCTCTTCTTAAAAAACCTCCAGTAATGGAGCACCCACGACTTCTGAAGGCAACTTCTGTTCCACTGGTTGGCTGTTGATTGACAACTGCTCCCTCTCCTGTCAAGATGTCATGATATAATAAGACCCCTTGAAGCTACTAACAAAGAACCAGGATTGAGTTCCTGGCCTGGTTTCTAGCACGGTTCACACTGCTATCCCCACCATAATCAAAACGCCCCCCCCCACACCCTTGTAATCAGAATCAGAATAAAGTTGGAAGGGACCTTGGAGGTCTTCTAGCCCAACCCCCTGCTTAAGCAGGAGACCCTATACCATTTCAGAGAAGTGGATGTCCAGTTTATTCTTAAAAACCTCCAGTGATGGAGCACCCACAACGTCTGGTGGCCAGCTGTTCCACTGGTTAATTGTCCTCACTGTTAGGAAGTTTCTCCTTAATTCCAGATTGCTTCTCTTCTTGATTAGTTTCCATCCTTTGCTTTTTGTCTTGTCCTTCAAGGGCTCTGGAAAATGGTTTGACACCCCCCCCCCCCCTCTTCTTTGTGGCAGCCTCTCAAATATTGGACAACTGCTGTCATGTCTCCCCTACTCCTTCTTTTCATTAAACTAGACCTACCCAAATCCTGCAACCATTCTTCATATGTTTTAGTCTCCAGGCCTTTAATCATCCTGGTTGCTCTTCTCTGCACTTTTTCTTGTCTCTCAACATCTTTTTTTGTATTGTGGTGACCAAAACTGGATGCAGCCTTCCATATGTGTGGTTTGCTGTTTGCTGTTTGTTGTTGTTCTTCCTCCTGTCTCTTTTGGTGAGAAATGTTGTTTCTTCTGAGGGTCTCCATAATAGAAGGACCAGGGGAGACATGATAGCAGTCTTCCAATATTTGAGGGGCTGTCAAGAGAGGAAGGGGTCAAAGCTGTTTTCCAAGGCACCCAAAGGCCAGACAAGGAATAATGGATGGAAACTGAATAAGGAGAGATTTAACCTGGAAATAAGGAGGAATTTTCTGACAGTGAGAACAATCAACCCATGGAACAGAAGTTGCCTTCGGAAGTTGTGGGACCTTCATCCCTGGAAGCTTTCAAGAAGAGGCTGTCAGAAATGTGTAGGGTCTCCTGCTTGGATGGGAGGTTGGATTAGATGATCTACAAGGTCTCTTCCAACTCTGTTAATCTGTATCTCTCTCATTTCCTCCTTTTTTGGGGGGCAGTACTCTCCCTCTCTACCCATCCACCCACCTTCCCCTTCACACCTGCCAAAGAAGGACTTAAGGAGCCCTGGGCATGTTTTTTGGGTACAAACTGTTTGCTTTTGGCTCACCTCCAACCTCAGCACCAAAACACCGCAGCAGGTGGGCAAGAGAAGGTTTTAGTCATTGTCCACATGGTGGGTTGAAATGCGAAGCTCCACATTTGCCAGCTCAAAATAGCAAGTTAAAGGCAGAGGCAGGTTGTTTTTGCTAACTGCACTGTTGCTAAGAAACCATGATTGCAGGAATGGGAGCCCACAAATGAGTTGACCGTTGCCAACCATGATTAGCCGAGTTGAGCGGCTTAGAGTAAAACATGACTTGGGCGATGGAGTTGTACCTGCGTTAGATTTCAGAGAAGGACCTTCCAACCTTCTAATGAACTTTTGCAGGTCTCAAGGGACAGATTGAGATGGAAAGAAATAAAGCCAGTCTGGATCCTTCAGAAAGTGGAAGAGTTAACTTCTGGGGCATTAGCTTCCCAGAACTGTTAGTAGTAACTGAAGGTTAGTAATCTCAGTTTGTAAGATCTTGGAACTGTCACTACTTGTGACAGACATCAGACATGGAACATGAGTCCCCATCAAATCCCATCTCATCCCATCTCATCCCAACACATCTTAACTTAACCTATTCCAACTCAATCATCCCAACCCAACTCAAGTCATCTTAACTCCTCTTAGCTCAACCCATCCCAACCCAACCCATCCCAATGCAACTCAACCCATCTTAACCTAACTCAACCCATCCCTACCCAACTCCTCCTAACCCAACTCAACCCCTTAACTCAACCCATTCCAACTCAACCCATTCCAACCCAACCCATTCTAACCCAACTCAACCATCCTAACCTATCTCAACTCATTTCAACTCATCCCAACCCATCCTAATCCAATTCAACCCACCTCAACCCACCTCAACCCATCCCAACATCACTCAACCCATCTCAACCAATCCAATTGGAATATCCTATAAATTAAAACCTCTGTTTTGAATCCCACTATATGAGTTTGATTGGGATACAGTTGTTTGATTGGGGTACCATTAACCATTTCAACTCTAAGCATTGCTTCCAAACATGATATGCCAAAAAAGTTGGCATGTTTTCAAGTGACATTGTGCTCAAGTTGCCAAGGAAAATTATGGTGGGTAGCCTAATTTTATTGCAAGAGAGTAGACACTCTTGATTCATCCAGGGGATGAATAAGCAATACTTTCTGTAGTCTTTTGAAGCTGAGCCTGCTGGTTGGGTTGGTAGGAGCTGAAGCTTCAAATGCCTGGGAGATAATAAGCTGCTGCTCAAGAAACTGTTGATGCAGAGAAGAAAATATACTTACTTTCCTTGTTAAGGTGAATATAAGTGAAAAAGGCACTATAGAATGAAATACCTTCTGAGTCCAAAGCTTGCTTGCTTGCTCCCTCCCTCCCTCCTTCCCCCTTTTCCCTCCCTCCCTCCTTCCTTCCTTCCACCTCCATCCTCCCCCCTTTTCCTCCATCCCTCCCTCCTCCTTTTTTCCTTCCTTCCTTCCCTCCTCCTCCCTTTCCCTTTCCCTTCCTTCCTTCCTTCTCCCTCCCCCTTTTCCTTCCTTCCTTCCATCATCCTCCCTCTCCCCTTTTCCTTCCTCCTCCCTCCTCCCCTTTTCCTTCCTCCCTTCCTTCCTTTTATTCTCCCTCCCCCCTTCTCCTTTCCCTTCCTCTCCTCTCCCTCTTCCCTCCTCCCCACTTTTCCTTCCTTCCTTCCTTCCTTTGTTCCTTCCTTTGTTCCTTCCTTCCATCCATCCATCTCACACAATTGACTTTGAGTGGCTCATATGTCTAGTCTAATGAAAATAAGGACTAGGGGTGACACAATAGCATTGTATCAATATTTGAGGGGCTCCTACAAAGACGAGGGGGTCAACTATTTTCCTCCCTCCCTCCCTCCTTCCATCCTTCCTTCCTCCCTCCCTCCCTCTTTCCCTCCCTCATTCCCTCTCTCATTCCCTCCCTTTCTTCCTCCCCCACTCCCTCCCTCCTTCCAATCATACACTTCCTTTCTGAGAGTTTCAGATTGCAGCAGAAGTCCTACAGAGGAAAGACACAATCTTCTTTTTTACTAAAAGGGTCTTCTCAGGTGTTTTTTTATATGAACCGGGTGTGAGAACCGAGCTGGTGAAAACATTTTGTATCTCCATTTAGCTGCTGAGCCAAGAGCAGAGTGAATTTACTGCCAGCCATGCTGGAAATCCAGGTGTTTCACTGAGAACTTTTTCATTTTATGTGCTGGTGTCATTAAGCCTCTTTTTCTAACAAACACACGCACACACACACACACACATTTGTATACCCTGGCAGGGTTCAGCTAGAGGGGAAAGTAAAGCTGCTTCCATTCCTTGCAGTAAAACCTTCCAGATGGGGCTCCATTTAAAGGGAATCAATCCTGGGGTCTAAGAGGCGAAAACCCAGCATCCTGTTTGCAAGGATGTTTAGTTAAAGTTTGTTGGCTACAGGGTGTTGGAAGAAATATCCATCTGGTTCGGTTCCAAGTGGGAAGAAAGACACTAGAAACATGGATTGCTGATTGGAAAGATGGTTTATTGATGGACAGAACCACATGGGTTTGATGTCCTGGGCAGCTGAACACATGGAGTGGAGAAAGAGGGTTATTTATATCCTCTCTTGGGCCTCGCCCTTGAGCTTCCTGTTCCTGTGGCAAGAGCGTGTATTCTATTGGTTGTCAGAGTCCCAGGGGGCTATACAGGGGACACAGCTGAGGTTGTCTGAGATAAGTTTGGTTGAACCTTGCTGGGTGATGCAATGAAGAGGCTTGCTTGTGCCATGTGTTGAGCTCTGCTGATAGATAATCCTATCACGTCCTGGAGGGCCATGTCTTAAATCCCACCACCCTGGAGCTGAAGATCTCCTTATCTTATAGATAGGTTGGCCCAGTCCTGCTGAGGCTATTAACAAAGGTGGGGTCTGCTTTCCAAGAGCATGTTTCTCCTTTAGGGAAATATAATATTCTGCCTTTTTAATATTTTCTAAAATATTTCATTCTCCTAGGAGAGGGGTGGGTGCTAACTTTCTACAAGGGTGAGAAAGCTACAGGAAGCAAACCAAGAATGCATGCTCAGTCCTTCTGCCTGGCTTTGGATGCTGGATCCAACCAGCCTTGTTCTCCTAGGAAGTCAGCTGTTGACAGGCTTATAGGTCCACTTATGGGATAGGGGCTGGTTTGTCATGGGAAAGGATGGCACTCTGCAGAAAAAAAAATAAACACTTGTTTATTCTGGTCAATCCTAACCCTTATTCTGACCAAGGCTTCCTGAGACCATAATTAAGCACACACTTAGTCCAAACAACTCTTGTTTTATTTCAACACTGGGAATTATGTTCATTCCCAGCCCGTAATGAGTCCCAAAACAGTCCCTCGAGATAAGCACCCACCTTTCTCTCCTTTGAACTGCTGCCAACAATAAAGTGCCAAATTAACTGTAAAAAAAAAAACCACCGAAGTACAAAGTCCACACAGACCTTCAAGGTTTAATCTGAACAGAGCAAACAACTTTGCTTCCTGCAAAGATTTCTCTACCTGTGTACCTTCTTTATACCTTAGGGGAGGGGCAATCACCTCCAAGGCTTACTCCCGAGTTGCCCCTTTTGTCTCAGCTGCTCTTGCCTTCTAGCAGCTCTGCGCACACGCGCACTGAGAAACAGGCTCCCCTTGTTCCTCTGCCTCTCTGTTGCCAGACTCCAGAGACTCCGGAGTCAGCACACAACTCCCAGATGGTCCTGGCCCCATCTCTGCATTGGATGCAGGACCCTCATGCGAGTCCTCCCCAGACTCCTGGACTGGTCCCCGTTCTTCCCCACTGTCCGATTCCGCTGCCATTTGCACAGGCTGCCGGTGAACCACAACAACCCTAACTTTAACCCAATATATAAAAAGAGAGCGGCCTCCACTCTCTTATTGGGAGAAATGATCCAGGTTCAGTTTCAAGCTGGGAGAAAGGCATTGGAGACAAAATGGAAGCTGGAGGCTGATTGGAAAGATGGTTTAATGATGAAGCAAAACCACAGGGGTGGTTCTGGGCAGCTGACCACATGGAGTTGAGAGTGGGTGTTTTTTAAAAAAATACCTTCTCTTGGGCTTTGCCTTGAGCTTCCTGTTCCTGTGCAAGAACGTGTATTCTATTGGCTGTGGTCAGACTCCCATCGGGCCATGTAGCGGTCATAGCTGGCTCTATAGGTTGTCTGAGCTCCCAGGTTTGGTTGAAGTTTGCTGGGTGTGATGCAATGAAGGAAATACTCTTAGGAGATTGTGCAATGTAGTGAGCTCTATGTCTTCTGCTAAATGGTAGTGGGTTAATCCTATTATGTCCTGAAGAATAATCCCATCATCTTGGAGCTGAAGGTCTTTTGTTTTGTGGATAGACTGGCCCAGTCTTTCTTAATGGGCACCAAAATATCTGCAAGGGTCAGGGAGCTGGAGCTGTTTCTGTCTTTCTTAAGATTTTTTAAATTTCTCTTTTAGGGAAAATATTTTATCCTGCGTTTTTAAAGATGAAGTTACTGATGAAGTTACCTAGATTGATAATGAACCGTCAGGAAATTTCTTCTTATTTCTAGTGAATAATCTCCTTGATCAGAAGAGAATAAAGGGGTTGGAAGCAGGGGTGGGATTCTACAGGTTCGCACCTAGTCGCTAGAACCGGTTGTTAACATTCTAAGCAGTTTGGAGAACCGGTTGTTAGAAGAAATTACTGGGCTAATCCTGTAAGAAAGTCAAGGAAGGAAACATTCTGGTGTTGCTTACAGAAACTGCCTCTCCGTTAACCCTTATTACATTCTTGGCAGGACTAGACTTCCTGTCTCTGGAACCTCTCTGGAGTTTTTTTCCCCTCCTTTGCTGGTACTTTGCTTGTGTGGAGTGACTGTTCAAAGTTACAACAGCACTGAAAAAAGTGACTTATGACCCTTTTCACACTTACGACTGTTGCAACATCCCCACAGTCATGAGAGGCAAGGCAAGAAGATGCGTGCCTCGATGTGAGTGATATTGAGTTGGCCACGCCCAGCCAGTCACATGACCATCAAGCCACGCCCACCAACTAAACCCCCCCAGAACCGGTTGTTAAAAAATGTGAATCCCAACCCTGGTTGGAAGGAACCTTGTAGGTCATCTAGTCCAACCCTCCACCCAAGCAGGAGACCCTGTAGCATTTAAGACAGGTGGCTGTCCAATTTCTTCTTGAAATCCTCCAGTAATGAAGCTGAACTTCTGAAGGCAACTTCTGTTCTCTTGGTTGATTGTTCTCTCTGTGAGAAAATTTCTTCTTACTTCCAGGTTAAATCTCTCCTTGTTCAGTTTCCATCCATTGTTCCTTGTCTGGCTTTCAGGTGCTTTGGAAAATAGCTTGACCCCTTCCTCTCTGTGGCAGCCCCTCAAATATTGGAAGGCTGCTATCATGTCTCCCCTGGTCCTTCTCTTTACTAGACTAGCTGTGCCCAGTTCCTGTAACCGTTCATCGTATGTTTCATCCTTCAATCCCCTAATCATCCTGTTTGCTCTTCTCTGAACTCTTTCTAGAGTCTCAACATCTCTTTTTTTATAGTGTGGTGACCAAAACTGGATGCAGTACTCTAAGTGTGGTCTTACTATGGCTTTATAGGGTAGTATTAGTACCTCACGTGATCTTGATTGTAACCCTCTGTTAATGCAACTTAGGATTGCATTGGCTTTGTTTCTTGTCTTGCCTTCTAATGCTTTAGAAAATAGTTTGACCCCCTCCTCTCTGTGGGCAGCCCCTCAAATATTGGAATATGCTATCTTGTTTCCCCGGCCCTTCTCTTCACTAAACTAGCCGTGCCCAGTTCCTGCAACCATTCATTGTATATTTGAGCCTCCAGTCCGCTCATCATCCTGGTTGCTCTTCTCTGCACTTTTTCCATCTTTTTTATAGTGTGATGAGCAAAACTGGATGCAGTACTCTAGGTGTGGTCTTACTAAGGCTTTATAGAGTGGTATTAGTACCTCTGTTGTGAATCTGTGCTTCCTCATTCTAGTCAACTCAAGCTTACATTAGACTCTCCTGCAGGTCTTCTAACGTTAAGGATGATGTATCTGTGTTCCAGGTCTCGTGTAATGCAAATCTCATTGTGGGTGGTATGACGTGCATGGCAGCGTGGGTGGTACCAAAGAGAGATTGTCCAACCGTTCCGCTTATCGCAGCTTTTCATCTACAAGCAAGGTCAGAAATGCATCTGTGCTGGTATTTAGTGTAAGTGCATTTGTGGAGGTAGAGTTGTCTTGTAGGACCAAAAACACCTTCTAAAGGAAGAAGATGTCATAGGAAGAAGTTGTGTCCTAAGCTCTTAGCAAAGACGGGAGGGGAATGTATTAAAGCAGGTGTGACTTTGCACTATCAGCAGGTGCTTCCATATGGCCTTAGTATCTATACAGGTAGTCCTCAACTTATGACCACAATTGTGCTGCAAATGGATGTGGCTAAGTGAGCTTTGCCCCATTTTATGGCCATTCTTGCCACCGTTGTTAAGTGAATTACGGCGATTGATATGTGAGTAATGAAATTGGGAAGCGAACCCAGCTTCCCCCTTGACTTCGCTTGTCTGAAGGTCGCAAAACGGGATCACATAGACACTGCAACCGTCGTAAATGTGAGTCAGTTGTCAAGCATCTGAATTTAAATCATGGGACCAACTATGGGGATGCTGCAATGGTTGTAAGGGGGAAAAATGGTCATGATTCACATTTTTCAATGCCGTCGTCACTTTGAACAGTCATTAAATGAATCGTTGCAAGTCGAAGCCTACCTGCGGGGGGGGGGGGGGGGGGGGAAGGGTGATCCAACCTAGAAATAAGGATACATTTCCTGGTGATGAGAACAATTAATCAATGGAATAGCTTGCCTCCTGGAATTGTGGGTGCTCCATCATTGGAGGTTTTCAAAAATAGACTGGACAACCTTTGGACCGGGATGCTTTAAGGTCTATTGTCTTGGACAGGGAGTTAGACTACTTCCAAAGGTCCCTTCTAGCCTAGTAGACAACATCCCACAACTGGTGTCCTTCCCATGGATAGGATTGCAAATTCTTAGCACCCTGGAAGGCCACCTCTTCTTTAGGTGAATCTGAGCTCCAAAACATTCACCAAAGATGATTAGGAGGCTAGAGGCTAAAACATATGAAGAACGGTTGCAGGAACTGGGTATGTCTAGTAGTCTAATGAAAAGAAGGTCTAGGGGTGACATGATAGCAGTCTTCCAATCTCTCAGGGGGCTGCCCCAAAGAAGAGGGAGTCAAGCTATTCTCCAAAGCACCTGAAGGCAGGACGAGAAACAATGGATAGAAACTCATCAAGGAGGGAACCAACTTAGAACTAAGGAGAAATTTCCTGACAGTGAGAACAATTAACCTGTGGAATAATTTGCCTTCCAATATCGAAGAGGTTACCACAAAGAAGAGGGGGAGGTTTTTAAGAAGAGATTAGACGACTATTTGTCTGAAATGGTGTAGGGTCTCCTGATCGAGCAAGGGGTTGGACTAGAAGACCTCCAAGGTCCCTTCCAACTCTATTATTCTGTTATTCTGAATAGCAGGTGCCACACAGAGCTGCCAGGAACTTCTGCCATGACTTCCAAGTTTCCTCATAATTTATCCTGGTCTCCACCACCACCACCATTTCTCCCTAGAAATTGCAAGGTAGATGATCCCTATGTCCAAGGGTTGTACGAGAAGACCGATGTCCCTTCCACCCCCCTAATTCTACGTTCTAGTGAACACCTTTGAGATGTTCTTACAAGGCAGCTCTGGATCTCGCTGCCTTTCACCATTCTGCCTTCTGAAATTCATGAAATGCACGGTTTCTCTTCTTCTTTTCTGCAGGTTGATTTGTTCGAGCCCCGAGGAAGAGCCTCAATCCAGATGTGAGAAGGCTGGATTAATCTGCCGCTGAACTGGGGGCCAGTTCTCTCTCTCTCTCTCTCTCTCTCCTGTTATGTCCATGATCTGCACTTTGCCTGGCCATTGCTTTGAGTTCCAGAGGACCAGGGGACTAGGATGAGGAGGAGCAATAGATATTCCTTGAACCTGCTTTGGTTGTTGCCACCGTTCTTGGCGTGGACCGTGGTGGCCCTTGACTTTGGACCCTCGCCGTGCACCACTTTGGTAAAGGGCAAGTTTTTTGGATACTTCTCCTCTTTGGCCGTCTTCCCGTTGAACGCTTCCCATTGCAATTGGATTATCCAAAACCCCGATCCTCGGAGATACACCTTGTACATGAAGGTTTCGAAGCCCCTGGGTTATTGCGACCGGCAGCAGATACGCACCTACCAATTCGACTCCTTCTTGGAGTCGACGCGGACGTACCTGGGCATGGAGAGCTTCGATGACGTGCTGAACCTTTGCGACAGCTCCACCCGCTACGCTTTCCTCCAGTCCAACAAGCAGTTCCTCCAGATAAAGCAGACTCTTTCCAAAGTGGACAGCGGGTGGGTCAGGTGGAAATCGGCCAAGGTCCAGGAAAGAGATTTCTCGGTAGAATATCTTGTGGTGGGCAACAGGAGTCCCAGCAAGGCTGCTTGCCAGATGTTGTGCAAATGGCTGGATACTTGCTTGGCCACCAGCAGCAGCTCACATCCTTGTGGCATCATGCAGACACCATGCTCTTGTTTCAGCGGTGAGGTATTGGACCAACCCAGCGAGATCCTTGGCTTAACCAAAAAGCAGGACAATTGTTTCAAGGATGGGATTTACTTGGAGAATTGCTTGAGCTCTACCAAGGACACCAGCGGGCTGGATTTCTTGGGTAAGTAAGTGGTGGATGCTTTGATTGAAGGTTCCCCTGTGGAATGTTTGCTTAACTGGCTGATGGGATATGATTTATTTTCTTTTAAACTGTGATGGGGGCCATCACAAATACGCTTATCATCTGAGTTAATTTGCTTTGATTTAAACCAGTTATGACCAGCAACATCGATATTATCTCGACTTGATGTGTTATAAATTCAACAATTTACTGATAAAGAAATAAAGGGATACTAGTATAGATCGAAAAGGGGCTCAGAGGCTAAGATGCTGAGTTTGTTGATCAGAAAGGTCGGCAGTTCGGCGGTTCGAATCCCTAGCGCCGCATAATGGAGTGAGCTCCCGTTACTTGTCCCAGCTTCTGCCAACCTAGCAGTTTGAAAGCATGTAAAAAATGCAAGTAGAAAAATACGGACCACCTTGGTGGGAAGGGAACAGCGTTCTGTGCACCTTCATCACCTAATCATGCCGGCCACATGACCACAGAGACGTCTTCAGACAGCACTGGCTCTTCGGCTTTGTAACGGAGATGAGCACCGCCCCCTAGAGTTGGAAATGACTAGCATGTAGGTACAAGGGGAACCTTTACTTTTACCTTAGTATAAATCTATTTCAAGCTATTTAGCTCTCATCAACTAGCCATACCCTTCTGGGATTCAAACCTGGTCCACTTGCATATTAGGTAGTTGTATTAACCTCTAGGCCATGGGCTTTCCTCATTTTGTCGGCTATACCAGGGGAGAGATTAAGTGTTTTTCCGGTGAGACAGGCCTATCAGGGCAACCTGGTCTACCCAATTATGGGACAGACACACTATCTCAACTTGAGTTTGAAAAGGAACGGGTGAATATGCAGGGTGTGCTCAACTTGCAAACGTTCATTTAGCGACTGTTGGAAGTTACAATGGCACTGAAAAAAGTGATTGGCAACTGCTCCTTGCATTAATGTCCATCACAGCATCCCTGTGATTATGGAGTCAAAATTGGGGTGCTTGGCATTTATTGATGACTGTTGTAGTGTCCTGAGGTCATGCAACTGTCCCAGAGGGCTTCCGACAAGCGAAGTCAGTGGAGGGAAGCCAAATTCATTTCACCACCGCATGATTCACATACTAATTGCAGCCATTTGCTTAATGATCAGGGCAAAAGAGGTCATAAATTTAGACGTGATTCGCCTTGCTTAGCAACTACACTTCTGGTCCCAATTGTGGTTGTAAGTCAAAGACTACTTATATTTAGCCTTCTTCTCAGGAAGAGCCATGGTGGCGCAGTGGTAAAAATATGGTATTGCATATACCAATAGAATACCATACCTTCCCACCAGTGGTAAAAATATGGTATTGACTCTGCCCACTGCCAGGAGTTCGATCCTGACCAGCTCAAGTTTTACTCAGCCTTCTATCCTTCAGAGGTCTGGAAAATGAGGACCCAGATTGCTGGGAGGCAACAGGCTGATTAGAGAGGGCTGGAAAAGAACTGTGAAGCAGTATATATAATATACAATATTTGAGGGGCTGCCCCAGAGAGGAGGAAGGGGTCAAGCTATTTTCTAAAGTGCCTGTAGGCCAGACAAGGAATAATGGATGGAAATTGGACAAGGAGAGATTCAACCTGGAAATAAGGAGAAACTTTCTGACAGTGGGAACAATCAACCCATGGAACAGAAGTTGCCTTCAGAAGTTGTGGGAGCTTCATCACTGGAAGCTTTCAAGAAGAGATTGGACTGCCATTTGTCAGAAATGGTGTAGGGTCTCCTGCTTGGGCAGGGGGTTGGACTAGATGACCTACAAGGTCCCTTCCAACTCTGATTATCTGTTAAATCTGTTACATCTGTTAGGAAGGAGAGAGGGAGGGAGGAAGATGGGAAGGAAGGAGGGAGGGAGGGAAGGAAGGAAAGAAGGAGGAAGTTGGGAAGGAAGGAAGATAAACAAGAAGGAAGCCGTGGTGGTGCATAGGTTAGAATGCAATATTGCAGACTAATTCTGCCAACTGCCAGGAGTTCAATCCTGACCAGTTCAAGGTTGATTCAGCCTTCCATTCTTCCCAGGTCAGTAAAATGAGGACCCAGATTGTTGAGGGACAAGAGGCTGACTCTGTAAACTGCTTAGAGAGGGTTGTAAAGCACTGTGAAGTGGCATATAAGTCTAAGTGCTATTGCTGTTGCTTCTCCTAAGAATCCTGGGTGTTTGCATGTCTGTTCTGAATTCTCGGGAAGCAACAGTAACTCTTAGAATCATATTTTCTACTAAAGTTTCAGAGTGGTTGATCATTGCCCATTGACCAGTCACTGCAGCTATTGCTTAGTTGTTGAGGAACAAAAGACCCAAAGTTATGGATACCTTCTACTGTTATGACATTGTCTTCAAGACAGAAAAATGGAAAATGATAGAAGGCAAAACAAGAAGCAATGGATGGAAACTAATCATGAAGAGAAGCAACCTAGAACTAAGGAGAAATTTCATTCCTGGAGGAGTTCAAGAAGAGACTGGACAGCCAGTTGTCTGAAATGGTAAAGAGCTTCTTGCCTAAGCAGGAGGCTGGACTAGATTTCCAAGGTCCTAAACAAATATTCCTATTCTATTCTATTCTATTCTATTCTATTCTATTCTATTCTATTCTATTCTATTCTATTCTATTCCATTCCATTCCATTCCATTCTATTCCTACATTATCCTATCCTATCTTCTATTCTATTCTATTCTATTCTATTCTATTCTATTCTATTCTATTCTATTCTATTCTATTCTATTCCATTCCATTCCATTCCATTCCATTCTCCCTTCCCTCTATTCTATTCTATTCTATTCTATTCTATTCTATTCTATTCTATTCTATTCTATTCTACTCTACTCTACTCTACTCTACTCTACTCTATCCTACTCCTACTCCTACTCCTACTCCTACTCCTACTCCTACTCCCACTCCCACTCCACTCCATTCCAATTGCTTCCACTCCATATCTTCCCCTCTCCTCTCCTCTCCTCTCCTCTCCTCTCCTCTCCTCTCCTCCTCCACTCCACTCCACTCCATTCTATTCTACTCCATTCCATTCTAATTGATTCCACTCCACTCCATTCCACTCTCCACATTCCACACTCCACACTCCACTCCTACCTTAACAGTTTATTCTGATCAATTCAAGCTTCACTGAATGTCCACAAACCTTAAACGACACAACGTGAGTCATATTCAGATTTGCAACTGGTAGGTGGACAAGACTTGGCTTCAACACCCCTCTTTTCATATTTGCTTCATATTTCCTACCCAAAAGGAAATTCTCCTTCCAAAAAGAAAGTTGGAAACTCTCCCTCCTACCCCCACACACATAAAGTTATGGTGGACTTGCCAGCCTGATGTTGCTTCAAGAGTTGTTTTTATGCCTATTCCTTTGGAACAGAATCATACAATTTCTCGGCAATTTTAAGCTGCTGTGACATTTATCTTAATTTGAAATGCAAATGAAAATCAAGAGAATTGGAAAAGGGAGGAGGAAAAAAAGAGAGAAGGAGAAGAGAAAGCTATTCCCCAAGGCTCCTAAGAGAAGGACAAGAAATAAGATGGAAACTTCATCAAGGTGAGATCCAACCTAAATTAAGGAGGGCTTTCCTAACAATCAGTGGAACAACTTGCCTCCAAAAGTTATGGGTGCACCATCACTGGAGGCTTTCAAGAACAGATTGGACAACCATTTGTCTCAAACAGTATAAGGTCTCCTGCTTGAGCAAGGACTAGAAGACCTCCAACCTCCAAGAGAGATTCAACCTGGAAATAAGGATAAATTTTCTTGCAGTGAGAACAGTCAACCAATGGAACAGAAGTTGCCTTCAGAGGTTGTGGGAGCTTCATCACTGGAAGCTTTCAAGAAGAGATTGGACCTACAAAGTCCCTTCCAACTCTGTTAATCTGTTAATCCCTTCCAACTCTCTTCTGAATTGAATTGAATTAATCAAGGAGACAAACACCCTAGAACTAAGGAGAATTTTTATTCCATTAGAAGAGAAAAGAAACAGTGATGCCCAACTTTTTCCAGTGCAGTGCCATAATTTTACAAAGGAAACTTACAGTCTCCGCTTTTTGCTTTTATAGAATTAATAACTACCTGACATTTCCATGTCAACAAGTGAATCAATCAGTCAACAAAACCCAAAGTTAAACTTCCATTTCCTCCCTGTTTCAAGCACAAAAGTCTATTTGTATCTCCAAGCACTGACAATCTTCAATTTGCAACAGTTCACTCAGTTCAAAGTTACAACGGCACTGAAAAAAAGTGACTCGTGACCATTTTTCACACTTATGACCATTGCAGCATCCCCATGGGGGATCACATGATGTACATTCAGTTGGTTGACAACTGACTCGTATTTATGACGGTCGCAGTATCCAAGAGATCATGTGATCCCATTTTTTTGTGTCCTTCGGATGAGCAAAGTCAATGGAAAAGCCAGATTCACTTAACCAATGTGTTACGAAGCAACAGCAGTGATTCCACTTCACAACCAGTTGTAAAATGGGGCAAAACTCACATCACAAATTTCTCACTTAGTGATGTAAAGGTGGGGCTCAGTTGTGTTCATCAGTCAAGGACTAACCTGTAGGAGCAAAACTAAATTCTGTTGTTTTCCTCGATGAAGACCCTTGTCAGCGTTCCAGGAAAACAATCTCCAACACCAAAACTCTGAGACAGGCATTTTCTAAAAGTTCCTGTCAACTCATAAAATATTTCTATGGTCTTTTTAGAGTTGCCAATAGAAAGGGAGGGGGGAGCAGTGTGGCAGCTTGCAAACCAAAAGTGCATTCCATAAATGTTTTCCAAGATAGTTTCTAGGTGACCGAAGTTTCTGCCGTGCAAAATTCTAACTGGAGAGCATGATTGATGACTCTTGGCTCTGGATGTGTCCCATTGGAGAATATGAATTATGACACACCCAGGGGGTGGGGGGAAACCAGGGTCAAGGGTGACAATGAATGATGTGTCTCAGAGTTGGCTACACCCAGGCAGCGCCAGCATGTTTACTCCTAATAAATCTTCTTTAAGCTTTGGAAGTTTGGCTTGAGACTCATGATTTAAATGGGGGTTAATGCCGGAGTCCTGACAATTTCATTTTATTAGAGCTGTCATATTGGCACATCTGTGAAAACCCAAATCTGAGAGTTCCAGGTTTTCCTTCAATAATTAAAAATACAAGTCCATCCCCTGCACCCATCATTGCATCACATGGTCCAATCACCATCCAACTTGAGACATCCCTTAAACCACTTCTCATCCAGGTGCAGGAATAACATGACCTTTGTAAGAATAAGAATGCTGTTATGTCTAACTACATTCGATCCATGAAATTCCCCCCTCCCAATTTCCCAAGCACAAAAATGTGACAGCATGGAAGCTTCCGGTGCTAATATGGCTTCCAAAACTGACAATAGTTATACAACTTCTAAGTGATCTTACAAAGTGTAAAAGTAACAGATTTTCCTTGGCCTTGAGAAGTTCAAGGAAATGAATTAGGAATGAAGTTCGCTTGGGCCTGTAACAGTGTTTAAAGGAATTTGAGATATTTAATTACCTGGATGTCAGCCAATGCAAGGTAATAGCTCCATTAGCATGTACAAAGAGACATAGCTATGGATAATACAAATATAGATATCATCTGATGACCTCACAAGGACATCCTGCTGAGTTTTGGGGAAGTAAACACCCAACTTCTCTAATGAACAATAACCTTTGATCAGCCCAGAGACATGGAACCTTACAGGTAGAGGGGTCAATTTATTTTCCAAAGCACTAGAAGTCAGAACAAGAAACAATAGATGGAAACAAACCAAGGAGAGAATCAACCTGGAATTAAGGAGAAATTTAATTGATGGATGACAATTAACCAGTGGAACTGCTTGCCTCCAAAAGTTGTGGGTGCTCCATCACTAGAGGTTTTCAAGAAGAGACTGGGCAGTCATTTGTCTGGAATGGCACAGGCAAGGGTCCCAAAAGTGCTTTTTCAAGACGCAACAGGACTTTCTGGTTTTTCTTGGAAGACATTTCACTTCTCATCGAAGAAGCGTCTTCAGCTCTCTTCAGAGCTTCTTGGATGAGAAGCAAAATGTCTTCCAAGAAAAACCAGAAAGTCCAGTTGCCTCTTGTAAAAAAGCACCTTTGGGACAACCATGACCTGGATGACTGAGAATCT
>NW_020717778.1:13410-23556 GCF_900518725.1 Notechis scutatus | reverse complement strand
GGTTTACAGAGTCAGCCTCTTGCCCCCAACAATCTGGGTCCTCATTTTATAGACCTTGGAAGGACGGAAGGCTGAGTCAACCTTTAGAAGCAAGGAACGAAAGAAGGGGGCAGGGAGGAAGAAAGGAGGGAGGGAAGGAAGCAAGCACCACCTCAGAGGGAGAGAAGACTGAGTCCACCTTGAGCCTGGTGGGATTCGAACTGCCAAATTGTAGGCAGCTGGCTGCAGCAGAAGTAGCCTGCCGTGCTGCACTCTAACCACTGTGCCACCGAGGCTCCCTTGGAACACAACTCCCTGTGATGCCCGATTAATAACCTCCCTGCCTCCAGCGGAGGACTGGAAGGCAGCTGGCACCTCAGTTTCTGCCTGGGAGAGAGGTGGGCAAAGGGAGGCAGAGGGGCACGATGCCACCCTGAGTAGAAAGCCCACTTCGCAGCCTGGATACGGCCCAATCACAAGCAGCAAAAGAGATTATTCTTATATAGAGGTAGTCTTCGGCTTACGACCACAATGGAGCCCAACGTATCAGTGGCTAAGCAAGACAGTCGTTAAATGGGTTTTGACCCACTTTACCAATTTTTCTGGCCACGGTTATTAAGTGAATCACTGCGGTGGTTGAAGTTAGTCACACGGCCGTTAAGTAAACCTGGCCTTCCCCATTGCCTTTGCTTCTCAGGAGGTCACAAAACGGATCGCATGATCCCGGGACCCTGCGACCGTTGTAAGTATGAGCCAGTTGCCAAGCGCCTGAATACTGATCACGTGACCGTGGGTGGAGGTGCGGTGGCGACTGTAAGCATGGGGGAACGGCCATGCGTCACTTTTTTCAGTGCCACTGCGACTTCACTTACTAAAAGAACGGTTGCCAAGTCGGGGAGCGCCTGCATTTAAGGGACCAAGAAAGGATGCCTGCACCAGGAACAAACACGGGTCTCCTATACCACAAACAGCAAGCGCACCAAATCTGTGGCCTCTTCTATCTCATGCAGCGATAGAAGCCCTGGTGGCGCAGTGGTCAGAGTGCAGTACTGCAGGTTAATTCTGCCCACGGCCAGCAGTTCGATCCTGACCGGCTCAAGGTTGACTCGGCCTTCCGATGGTGGCCCATTTGCGCTCTGCCTCGGTCAACTTTCGGGAGGCATAGGCGCATAGTTGTAAGGTACCGGCTTCGTTCAGTTGCAACCACACCGCTCCAATGGCCACATCACCGGTATGTCGGGCTGACAGTTATTGCTATTCTCCAGGCCGGTTTCCCCCCACACACACAGAGCCTTGGGACACAACCCACCGGAATCGTGGCTCTCCACCAAATCAACTTTCCCTCACACCTTTTCCCCAGGACCATCCTGCTGGGGGGGGGGGGGGGGGGGGGTGGAGGGAGAACCAGCCACTGCCCTTTGGTTTTTATTTTTTTTTTATTAGCTTATCAAATATAAAATACAGAAATGCAAAGGAAAATGAGAATAATGGGAAAAATGGAAAAGAGAAGGAAAAGAAGAGTAAGTGAAAGGGAAAGAAAAAGGAAAGCCTTGACTTTTTATTCTTTTCGGTGCAGTAGACTAGGGTAATAACATACAACCTCAACTTTTCCATCCACAAGTGATGCCATTGTAGAGAGAAAAAGTTTTTCCAAACAACCACCCAAGTGCTTTTAATCAGAGATAGTTCTCAAAAGTTCCAAAATCACCAAGCAATCCAAACAAGCTGTTTCTTTTAAGTACTTTCTCCTTCTTCACTTTCTCTTTCTGGGGTTAGAGTTTAGTCACAAAGTTCCATTTAAAATATATCTTTTAGAAGTCTTATTAATGTTTAATTTGTGTCTGTACGAAGAGTTGTAACCCGGGACTAAGCAACTTTCAGAAAAGATGTTTTTTTATGTTTCTATGTTTAGTGTTTTTGTGTGTTTATGTTTGATTGAGCTAATAAAATCTTGGAGGAATGTTAGAAGAGGACAATTGAGAATAAAAGATAGAAGAGAATAAAGCAAGTCAGAAAGGAAAAATGAATATAGTGAATAAAAACATATAAAACAGATAAATATAGAAAAGAAATATAATTGAATAAAAGTAAAGGGAGAAATAATGAGGAACTTGAAAGGATATGTATGTGTTTATAAGGAGATGTGTCAATGGTGTATAAAATGTTTTATTTGTTTAAAATTTACAAATAACTTTCAAAAGAGGTTTTATGTTCTTATGTTTCATGTTTTGTATGTCTTTAAAAATTAATAAAATTTGTTCAAAAAAAAAACATACAACCTCAACTTTTTACTTTGGCATAATAATATATGCTAGTCGTTTCTGTAACAATGGACCTATCTCATCAACAAAACCAAAGTTTCATATATTTTTTCCCATCTCAAGCACAAAGACTCCAGAAGCAGTTGCCAAATAAAACCCAAAGCGTGTTCTTCTTTTCTTTAATCAAAGCAGTCAATGTTTGCCCTCTCTGCTAACTCCATCAGATTTTGCAGCCATGTGTCCATTGTGGGAATCAAAGCGTCCTTCCATTTTTGGGCATAGAATGTTCTTGCTGCTGTCAGCATGCCTATAACCTCAGCCACTGCTCTTTGGAGCCTCTTCAAGCTATTCAACCCCAGGATCTGAACAGCTCGTCCGAAGGGGAAAGGATCTCTTAAGAACAACTGCTCCAAACCCAGGAATTCCAAGTTGGCCTGAAGACAGGAAGCAGAGAACCATGAAGAACAGAGAAGCTCCTGACCCAGGGAAATGCTGACAGAAAGAGAGAGAGAGGAGAAGCAAAGCAGTGTAAGTTGCCAACACACACCCAACAATGGCTGGTATGTTTACAAGAGGCTGTTTGCAGGATGCTTCACTCCCTGCTAGAGAGGAAAAACAGACAGAGCCATTAAATCATGCTTGCCAAGGGATCAACCAATGTATAATCAGCTAAAATGGAATTGCTTGAAAAGGGGAAAAAGGGTTTTCTAATGATACTCTTGCGGAAAGAAAAGGTATAATTATACCAGTATAATTTAAGATCGTTCCAAAAACTTACATCTGCTAAATATAAATAAGGGCTTCACCCATATTTCAGAATTGCCCAAGAAGAGCATCAAGCATGAAACCCTAGGCATTATTTCAGCAGAGATTTGGGGTATTCTAGTAAAATATTTTGTACTGATTACACCAGAGTGCTCTAAGATCTCTATTAGTAAACCAGTGACTACTCATAAGTTCCTGCAGCAGGAGACCCTTCGGTGCTTCGCACACACTTGTGAGTCCGGCCTCAGCGCACGGGCCCAATCCCTGCAGGTGTGTTTTGCAAACCTCAGCTCCCTCCAGCCCTAAGTCAGTAACATCCCCCCAGGGTCCCTCCAGCCCACCAATAGTTAACTGGGGAGATCCAAGCCTGTTAAGGAAGGCTCAGCCCTAGTGGGCACTTGGATTGTTTGTGTGTGTGTGGTGGGGGGTGTCTCTTCCTCAAGCAGGGGGTTGGATTGGAAGACCCCCAAGGTCTCTGTCTCTACCTATCTATCTATCTAGAGGGAGGGGGGAGAGAGAGAGAGAGATGGAGGGAGGGACAGAGAGAGGGGGGGATAGGGATGAGATAGAGGTAGAATAGAATAGTTGGAAGGGGCCTTGGAGGTCTTCTAGTCCAGCCCCCTGCTCAAGTAGGAGAACCTATACCATTTCAAACAAATGGTTGTCCAATCTCTTCTTAAAAACTTCCAGTGTTGGAGATACTGGAAATTTCTATTGTTCATTCATTCATTCATTCATTCATTCATAGATAGATAGATAGATAGATAGATAGATAGATAGATAGATAGATAGATAGATAGATAGATAGATAGATAGATAGATAGATAAGGTTGAAACAGATACATAGATAATAGATAATAATAGGTAGGTAGGTCTGTCTGTCCATCCATCCATTCATCATGTGGTAAGTGGCCAATACATTTAAATAAATAAATTCTGGAGGGGAGACCACCAGGAAACCCTGCTGGGGTGACTCCCTCATACCAGAGGCCACTCTCCGGCCAATGGGGCTGAGCCTCTCTCCTGCATCCCCATTAGCAGCAGCACAAGGGCGCGGGGGGGAGGGGGAGAAGGGGGGGTCTTCTGCCCAGTCCAGACTGGCGGGATCTCCTGGTGGCCTCTCATCCATCTGCCCCTTCGGTAGCTCCTCTCCCCACCCCACCACGCCTTTCCACACGCAGGAGCCCAAGGCCGTGAGCTGAACCACCTCCTAACACATCACTGGGGTGGGGTGGGGGTCTTGGACTACAACCTCCATCATCCAAGCACCTCCTTTCCTTTCAGGACAGTGCTGGCTGGGGATGATGGGAGCGGTGACCAAGCCGGAATGGGGAAGGTCCGTTTACCCTCCTCAGGGAGAGAATTCCGGGGGCTCCACGTCCCGCCCGCCATCAAGGCCAAAGGCGCCCCCTCCCCAGAAAATCCGAGACTCCTCCCCTCACCGAGTGACCCCCATCCCTGAACTCCAGGCCCCTCGAGGGAGACCCCCCACTCGCTCCCGCCGCCCCCCCGCCTCGCCTCACCCCCCTCACCGCGGCTCCACGCCGGCCTTCCCCTGAGGCGCGCGTCTCCCGCTAGGCCCGGCATCGCCGCCATGGCAACCAGCCACACTTCCGCCTCAGGCCGGAAGTGGGAGGCTTTTTTTTCCCCCGCCGCCGCCATATTGAGTGAGGTCAAAAAGGCTCAAGGAAGCCCGAGACGGGCAGCGCTTGGGCTGCAGAACCGCGGGTGCCGCCAGATGGCGACAAAGCGGAGTTGTCCGCCTGAAGCTGCTCTCAGGCTGAGTAAAGTGGAGGATGATGGGAATTGTGGTCCCACACACATCTGGAAGGCATCAGGACGGTTGGCGACTCAGCCTCTTAGTTCCTGAGATGCAAGGAGAAAGCCATCAAGGATTCCCCAAGGCATCCACAGTGGAGCTTGGTAAATGGATTTAAAAGGCCCAATTTGTGCTTGGGGAAATCTAGAACAGAACGGAACATGGGAATAGACTAGACTATACCAGAACAGAACAGAACAGAACAGAACAGAACATAAGAATAAGTAGACTAGGCTAGACTAGATCAGAATGGACAGAACAAAACAAAACATGGGAATAGAGTAGACTAGACCAAGCCAGAAAAGAATGTGGGAATAGACTAGACTAGACCAGAATGGACAGGACAGGACAGAACAGAACATAGGAATAAACTAGACTAGACTAGACCAGAATGGACAGGACAGGACAGGACAGAACAGAACAGAGCAGAACAGAACATGAGAATAAACTAAACTAGAGCAGATCAGAATGGACAGGACAGAACAGTACAGAACATGGGAATAGACTGGACTAGACGAGACCAGAATAGACAGAACAGAACAGAACATGGGAATAGACTAAACTACCTTAGACCAGAATGGACAGGACAGAACAGAACAGAACAGAACATGGGAATAGATTAGACTACACTAGACCAGAATAGACAAGCCAGAACAGAACAGAACATGGGAATAGACTACACTAGACTAGACCATAATAGACAGAACAGAATAGAACATGGGAATAGACTAAACTAGACTAGACCAGAATGGACAGGACAGGACAGGACAGAACATGGGAATAGACTATAGACCAGATCATAATAGACTGAATAGAACAGAACAAAACATGGGAATAGACTAAACTAAACTAGACCAGAATGGACAGGACAGGACAGAACATGGGAATAGACTAGACTAGACTAGACCAGAATGGACAGGACAGGATAGAACATGGGAATAGACTAGACTAGACCAGACCAGAATACAGGACAGAACAAAACATGGGAATAGACTAGACTACACTAGACCAGAATAGACAGAATAGAACAGAGCAGAACAGAACATGGGAATAGACTAGACTGGACTAGACCAGGACAGGACAGAACAGAACAGAACAGAACATGGGAATAGACTACTACACTAGACTAGTCCAGAATGGATAGGACAGGACAGATTGATAACTTTATTGTCACTTTAAATCCACACTAATCGGCATACCTTAAAATGAAATTTCATTGCATGCAGCTCTCAAAGGGTCACCACCCCCAATATACACTACATAAACATGACATAATAAATGAATGAATTAATTAATACAAAATTGTGTATACACCCACATATATGACACACAGAGAAACAACACAGTCTAGTTCGGAGGTTTACGTGTACAGGGTGAGAAAAAAAACTTATTTTTTAATGTTTATGCAATCTTCCAGAATGGACCATGGCTTTTCCTTCTTCCATCACTTCAACAGCTTTGCTGGCTGGGGAATTCTGGGAGTTGAAGTCCACCAGGCTTAAAGTGGCCAAGGTTGGAGACCCCTGGAATAGGGTCTCTTGTTTGAGCAGGGATTGGACTAGAAGACCTCCAAGGTCCCTTCCAACTCTGTTATTCTGCCTGACTAGCTTCCCAGCTTATGATTACTTGTAAACCAAAGGATTACGGTAACCTTCCACCAGATGTTGCTAAAACACATCTTAAAGACATTCCGGGAATGCTTCAGGATTAGCTAAGGTTGATCCCTCCGTGACAAACACTCTTAATGAGTCACCTATTTATGCAGAGCTAAAATCCCCCCCAGATTGTCCAAAGAAAAGCTGGGAAGCATGGAGTTAAATCTTTATTATGCCACTTGATTCTGAAATGGCTCCTCTTAAGAAGGAAAAGGGACCTTTACAATCGCCGGCCTAATTCCATTTCTCAGTGGCGCATCCATGCCTTCAAGGACTTACGGAACTCCAACAGGACTAGCAGCACCCCTCAAATCCCTCAGAGGGTGAGGCCCTAGAAAGGACACCCAGGCAGTTTCCCCACAGAACAGAAGGTCATGAAAGCAAGCAGGTCCTCAGGCAGTTATTCTTTAATTGGGGATCCTTGATGGCTCTCTGAGCTTGGTTGTTTTCTTGCAAACGTTTCATTACCTGATCAGGTAACATCAGTGTTGGAAGGGAAGAGGAGGAGAGGAGGAGGAGGGGGACTGTGGGGTCCTTGGTACTCTCTGAGCTTGGTTGTCTTCTTGCAGACGTTTCATGACCCAACTAGATAACATCATCAGTGCTAGAAGGGAGTAGGGTTTGTGGAGAGGAGGAGGAGAGGAGGAGGAGGACTGTGGGTTCTTGGTGCTCTCTGGCTGTTTTCTTGCAGACGTTTCATCACCCAACTAGGTAACATCATCAGTGCTAGAAGGGAGGGGTGTGTGTATCTTCTAGCACTGATGATGTTACCTAGTTGGGTGATGAAACGTCTGCAAGAACGCAACCCAGCTCAGCCCTAAGGACCCTACATTCTCCTCCTCCTCCTCTTCTTTCTCCTCCTGCCCCCACAACCAAGCTCAGAGGGTACCAAGGACACTACAGCTTTTGAAAAATCCTCTTCTTTCCTGCTTTCCCAACCTCAGCCGTGCCACGCAAAGCAGCTGATCTTGAAAAAGCAGGAAATAAAGGACAGCCAAGAGCTCCGGCGAGCGGCTGGGCCAAACAGAGCAAACTCTGCTCTTCAGAGCTACCGGTTCTATAGAACCGGGCCAAACCGGGAGCATCCCAACCCCTGCTGACTGCGTGGAAATCTGGGGTCACCTGCTGCCCTCAAATTGGCACCCACCAGACCTGTTGGATGACTTCCTCCGACCGTCCCCAGCCAGGTAGAGATTCTGCACCTGGTAGCCCAGCAAAAACCAAGGGGGTGCCAGCTCGGGCACCGTTGCCCCAAAGAATGCCAGCCTTGCCCTGTGGAAGAGGAAGAAGAGAACCCAGCGTGACACGGCGGTGACATCACAGTGCTCAGTGGCAGGCTGGGAGGAGGGCAGCGGCCGGGTCGTTCCCCCCCACCTTGGAGCTCTTCGCGGGTGCTGGGGCTTCTTGGCCATTCCCCATGGCCCACCCGGGGCGCCCCAGGGCTCCTCAGTCCCCTGGCCCATTCAGGAGCAGGCAAGACCAGCTGGCTGCCCCCTCGGGTGGGCATCTCCCCTACGGGGCCAAGGAAGAGGAGGAGTGGGAGACGGATCCTGACTTCATCCACGAGGCCAGCAGGCCATGGAGGGAGTGCGAGATTTCGACCTCGTCCATCATTTCTGGTAGGTGGGGGACACCTTTACGCCAGGTGCCCATTGCTTTAAAGCAGCCATTGCAGGGGTGGGCTTCAAACATTTTAGCAAGGAGTTCTCTGCCCGGTGGCTGGGTGGGTGTGGCCTAGTCGGCCTCCTGCACCACGGTACCGGGGGGGGGCATTTTCACCCTCCCCAGACTCCTGAGGCTTTCCTCGAGCCTCCGGGAAGATGAAAACAGCCTCCCCGGACTCCGGAGACTCTCTGGACGCCAGAAACAGGCCCATTTCCGGTCCTCCTGAGCCTCCATGGGGGCCCTGTACTTACCTGGGATCCAAAATGGGCCACGTGGGGAGTCCTGGGAGGGGCAGGGCAGGGTGGGCAGGGCCAAACTGCACAGAATCTGAGCTAGGGGCTCTCCCGAACCCCTGCAAACCCCCCCCCAGCAGCCCCACCCCTGATCCGTTGGCCTTTTTGAGGGGGGGGTGTTGAAGGAGGTCACAGCAGTTGCCCCTCCTAGGCTGGGCTCAGAAGCCAAGCAAGCGATCACGCCAGCCCTGCGAGGTAGGATTCATGAAGCCATGAAGGTCAGGACTAACAAATCTGGATGCGCTTCTCCCCTCCCTCCCTGCAAACTAAGGAGGGGTTTTATTTATTTATTTATATTTTCTTTAGTTTGTCAAGCATGTATGAGAAAACAAGAATAAGTATGAATATAGCATATAAACATAACACGTATAAACAGGTATAAGCAGTGGTGGGATTCAGCCAGTTCGCACCGGTTTGGGAGAACCGGTTGCTAACTTTCTGAGCAGTTTGGTGAACTGGTGGTTGGAAGAAATCATTAGGGCAGAGAACCGGTTGTTCAATGATGTGAACCCCACCACTGGGTATATACATAATAAATGCGCACAAATAAAAGGGAATATTAGGACAGGGATGGTGGGCACGCTGGTGCACTTATACATGCTGTCAACTTAAAAGATACTCCTTTGGTCTTTTTAGCTGCCAGCAGAAAGGGAGTAGGGGAAGTAGTGCATTCCTTAAATGCTTCAGATAATTGCTAGGCAGCCGAAGCTGTTGGCGTGCAAGATTATTACTGGAGAGCAGCATGATTGATGACTCTTGGCTATGGATGGGTCCCATTGGAGAATATACATCCAGGGAGTGGGAGGAAGACCAGGATCAAGGGGGAAATGAATGATGTATCTTAGTGTCAGCTGCACCCAGGTAACACCGACATGGCCACTCCTAATAAATCCATTTTCTCTGAGAGATGTGGCTTAGAGAAGAGACCTAGGATTTGAACAGGGGTGGATTTGTTGGAGCCCTGACACCTGCCTGTTACAGACCTCTTAGGAATGGGGCGAGGTTCACGGTAGACAGTTTAAGGTGAAAGTTTTGGGGGTTTGAGGCTGTAACAACAGAGTCAGGGAGTGAGTTCCACGCATTGACCACTCTGTTGCTGAAGTTGTATTTCCTGCAATCAAGTTTGGAGCGGATTACTTTGAATTTGTATCTATTGTTTGCCCGTGCGCTATTGTGGTGGAAGCTGGAGTAGTCGCTGACAGGTCGGACGTTGTAGCAGACAAGTTTGTTTACTAAGCTTAAGTCAGACCGTAGGCGGCGTAGTTCTAAGTTATCTAAGTTTCTCTCAGACTTTAACCAGGTTACTTCCTACTCCAGATCATTTTATCTGTGATTTGCTTAACAAGAGCAACAAAAACAAAATTAAAAACTCATTTAACAACGACTCTGTGCTTAGCCATGGAAATTCTGACCCCCGTGATGGTTTTAAGTTAAGAATTACCTATAAGGACTATTTTTGTGCCAGGGTGTGATTTACTGCTTGACTGGCTGCCCTGAAGGACAGCTCACAAATGCCCGAACTAGTCAGTCATTGGGTTCACGCAGGGGTGGGCTTCAAACGGTGTAACAACCGGTTCATCGGAGAGAACTGGTACATCTGAACCAGGCCAAACCAGTAGAATCCCACCCCTGGGTTCACACCTTGCCCTAAACCAGGGGTCTCCAACCTTGGCCACTTTAAGACTGGTGGACTCCAACTCCCAGAATTC
>NW_020717778.1:834-12524 GCF_900518725.1 Notechis scutatus | reverse complement strand
CCTTCCTTCCTTCCTTCCTTCCTTCCTCCCTTCCTTCCTTCCTTCCTTCCTTCCCCTTAATGCTCTCTGAGCTTGGTTGTTTTCTTGTAGACGTTTCATTACCAAACTAGGTAACATCATCAGGGATGTTTCTTCCCTCCCTCCCTCCCTCTCCTTCCTTCCTTCCTTCCTTCCTTCCTTCCTTCCTTCCTTCCCCTTAATGCTCTCTGAGCTTGGTTGTTTTCTTGTAGACGTTTCATTACCCAACTAGGTAACATCATCAGGGATGTCTAATCCCTCCCTCCATCTCTTTCCTTCCTTCCTTTCCTTTCCTTTCCTTTCCTATCCTTTCCTCTCCTTCCTTTTCCTTTCCTTTCCTTTCCTTACCTTTCCTTCCCTTCCTTTCCCTTCCCTTCTGTTCTTCCTTTCCTTTCCTCTCCTTCCTTTTCCTTTTCCTTTCCTTTCCTTTCCTTTCCTTTCCTTTCCTTCCCTTCCCTTTCCTTCCCTTCCCTTCTGTTCTTCCTTTCCTTTCCTCTCCTTCCTTTTCCTTTCCTTTCCCTCCCTTCCTTCTCTTTGGTGCTCTCTGAGCTTGCTTGTTTTCTTGCAGACCTTTCATTACCCAGCTAGGTAACGTCACCAGTGCTAGCATTGCTAGGAGATAAGATGGCCACCACCTTGACCCTCTTCCAAACAGGCCTGAAGGAGGCAGGGCTTGACCAGTGTGTGGGGCCCGCCAGGAGTGACATGGAGCCCACAAAGTCTTTGCGATGACTGTGTGGCCAGAGGTGGGAGGAGGTTAATGGGCTTTACATTTGGGGTTCTATTTCTGCCCAGGAGTCCTCGTGAATGAGTTGGGCGGCCATACAAATCTTCTTAATAAATAAAGGGATGAAGAGCGGAGGGAGCTTCCAGGAAGAGCCCTTGATGGCCCCTTGGGGACCCGCATTCCCAGCTGGCACAGCAGCCCAACACATCTGGGGACCCCTGAGCATCCGTGGCCAACTCGCCCAAAGAAGGTCGCGCAATGACGTTGGGTCTCTGCTTGACTTGCTTTCAGATCTCTCCAGGTCCATCCGAGACCTCAGCCTTGGCAACTCCAGCCCAGCTGGCACCAAGTACGGCGCTGATCCCCGCGGCCACCGCCTGGTTTACCGAGATCCCGGTGGGAAGCCCAAGAAGGGGGCAGAGGGCCACCAACCACCCTGTTGCCCTCATGTGCGTTCCTCGCCCAGCCTGGGCATCGAGCGATCCTCCCTCTTCCGCCACAACGCTGCAGAAAAGCTGGACACCTTCTTCTCGGAAAAGCTCAAAGCTTGGGCGAGCGACACCGCCCGCCTCTCGGACACGGAGGGTGCCCAGGAAGAGACTCCCAGCTCCAATGTGGTCTGGAGGGCTGCCCAGAACGGACCCGCCAGCCACCACCCAAAACCTGGTGGACAGAATCCCCGACGGGTGGCGGCCCATGGAAACCTGGCAACGGAGCAGGTCGATAGTTCGCGTGATAATTATGACCCTGGGTGCAAGCGCTGGCTAAGATGCCCCAGGCACAGGGTGGTGGGCAAAGGCAAGGCTTCAGGTGGTCTCTCCCGCCAGCAGGAGGGCAGCCGGCTCTCCACAAGCGCCAGCAGCTCGGCCAGGATCCTGCCGCAGTGCCGCATCAGCCACGTCCAGCGCTGCCGAGCATGCCAGGCTTTTAATCAGGACAAGCCAGTGGGCAAGGGGGGCGTCTGGGCTCCACTGCAGGAGGAGGAGGGCGACAGCACCAGCCTTTCCCCCCAAAAGGAGAGGCCGCGCCCACCTGGCCAGCCGCAGGTCCCCGACCGGATTGCCAAGGTGCAGCGCTGGCTGGAACAAACTCCCCTGGATCACCACCCAGGCCCCGATCGCTGGCACGAGAAGCACAGAGCCCCCAACCGGGCAGGACCAGGGGCCCGGGGGCAACGGCCTGTCTATGGTTGCCCAGCACACAGGAAAGGGGAGATGCGGCCCAGGGCCCCGGAGGCCGCCGGAGACCACCAGAGTCAGGAGGTCCCTGCTGAGGCCAGGCACCCGAGGAAAAGCCGCCACGAAGAAACTCCCAAGCCTCCTCCGGTGAGGGATCCTGTCAGGGGTGGGCTGGGTGGGTGCGTGTGGCCAGCGTGGGCATGGGCTAGTCAGTCTCCTGCACCATGGAGGCGGCGAGGGGGGTGTTTTTGCTCTCCCCAGGCTCCAGAGGCTCTCTGGAGCAGTGGTTGCCAACTGGCGAGCACTGGTGGTCGGTGAGAAAGTTTTGGGGGTCTGCAGAGAAATATCGCCCCCAAAGCAATTAATCCAGGCTGCACGGGAACAAGGCTGCACCGCCCACATGGCCTGTGGGAACACAAGGCTTGTGTCGCTTGCATTGCGCACAACACGAGGAAGTGAGGGGAAGGGAGGGAAGGGGGGAGGGGGGGAACTTGCCCCACTCGCCTCACGCGCCTGGCCTGGGCTGCTTCTTTCCGCTTCTTTCTTCTTCCGCTTTTGGCTGCACGCAAGGAAAGCAGCCAAAGTCTTTCTTTCTCTCCCCCAAACTCCGCCAGAAATGAGTCTCTGGGACCCTGCAAGGCCTCCTGCTCCAAGAGGCTGTGCCGGCGCAATAAGTCACACAAAGACTCATTTCTGATGGAAATTGGAGGAGAGAAAGACAGACTTCTGCTGCTTCTGCTGCTTTCCTTGCATGAAGCCAAAAGTCTCTCTCTCTTTCTCTCCCCCTGAGAACGGAACTGGAGACGGTCTCCTGCGATCCCAAATAAAGAACGATCGATCAGTAGGAAAATGGGGTGGGGAATTTTCCTGCAGACTTTTTGGGGGATTTTCCCAGGGTCTCTGGTCCACAGGATTTAAAAGGATGAGTTTGATGGTCCCTGAGGTTCAAGAGGTTGGTGACCCCTGCTGTGAAGGCCAAAATCGGGCCCATTTCTCCCCCCTCCCTGAGCCTCCACGCAGGAGCTGCACTTACCTGGCATCCAAAGTAGGCCACATGGAGACTCCTGGGAGGGGCTCAGAGAGTTGGGCGGGGCCAGCCAGGGTTGGGATTTGCCGGTTTGTTGAACCAGTCTTTAAAGCTAACAAAACTAGCTACCGGTTCGCATGAACCGGTGAGAACCGATAACAGCCCACCTCTGGTACCTGGAACTTCAGAGGAAACCGGGGTGTCTGAGTGTTGACCATGTGACGGCACGATTTAGCGCGGAAGTGACTCCAGAGTGGAAGGGGGGGGCTTTCTCTCCTGGAAGGGGGCTCCCCTCTGGGGGGGGGGGGGGGGCGTTCTTGGCTCCGGGGTCCCTGCAACAAATGACGGTGGATCTCCATCTACAGGTGGTCCTCGACTTGCAACGGCCCATTTAGTGACCCTTCAAAGTTATAACAGCGCTGATAAAAAGTGACTTACGACCTACGACCGTTGCGGCATCCCGCGCGGTCACCTAATCCAAATTCAGCCGCTTGGCAACTGGCTCATACTTATGACGGTCGCAGGGTCCCAAGGTCATGCGATTCCCCTTTTGCGACCTGATGGGGGAGAAGCCAGATTCACTTAACAACCAGTGTTATTAATTTAACAATTGAAGGGATTCTCTTAATGACGGTGGCAAGAAAGATCATAAGATGGAGCAAAGCTCACTTAACATCTGTCTCACTTACCAATGGAAATGTTTCAGTTCAGTTGTGGTCGTAAGTCGAGAACCACCTGTAAGAGATTCCTATGGAGTGTCGGAAAGAATTGGCTGCCAAGAAAGCCAGGGTGTTCTGACCAAGGTTTCCCCAACAGCACGAAACCAAGTCCTCGTCCCGATAAACCCTTTTTATTTAATTTACAATGCGTTTCCTCTCCAGCAAAGTCCTGGCCAACAGTTCCCAATTACAGACCTTTATCAGGCTTGGAGAACTGCCAGGCTGATATCTTTCAGACGTCACAATACTTGGCAAGCATGCAGGGATGAACTAATTTGTCGCCTGCAAAACCCCACTCCCCATTTGGTCCTCTTTTATTCCCTCTGGGAGGGGCCATTTAATGTCCACCTGAGCCTTTACTCCCGAGTTGACCCTTGTTCCTTAATTGTTCCCTTCTTCTGGCAGCTCTGTGCATGACCACACTGGGAACAGGCTCCAGCTGTTCTTCTTCCCTACTGACCTCCAACTCCAAAGGCAGCTGATAACAGTCAGACGGTCCTGGCCCCATCTCTGTCTCTGACGCAGAGCCCTCGTCAGAGTCTTCCCCAGACTCCAGGACTGGCCCAGGTTCCACCGCAACTTCCTCATTGTCCAAATCTGCCGCCAACTTTGCTGGCCACTCTCAAGCCACAACACAGATTGGTGCTCCCACGCAGGGACTGGGAATCGGGTTCAGGTGCCAAGAGAGAGTTTTTCTGACCCCGAATTAAGAGATGCCATCCTAAGGAGAGAGATGGCATCGCAAAGCACCCCCCCCAAAGGGATGCCCACTTCTCCCCCAGGATTTGCAAACCCCGGGGCAGCGTCCTGCAACCTCTCCTCCTTTGCTCCCTCCCTACAGCCAACCACCCGCCTCTTGCCCTGTGACGACACCAGCACCTCCCCAGCCACCTGCTCCTGCCTCTTCTGCGAACGGCAGCGACCCCGCGTCCAGCTGGTGTCCACCACCCAGGAAGGGCCGGACCTCTCTGCGGAGCAAGTGGCCGCCCGGCTGCAGGCCGAAAACCGGGTGCCCCGCATCGTGGAGGCCTTTGAGCGACGGTCGCTGCGGGAAGCCAAGATCGCCGAGCGGGAGAAGGCGCTCCAGGCCACCCTGCAGCAGGCGCTGGAGAGGAAGCCCCGGGTCTCCACGAGTCACGGGGACCAAAAAGGGGGGGGCCTGGCTAGAGCCCCCCTGAAAGCCCCAGCCTGTCCGGAGAAGAAGCGGGAGGAGCCTCTCCGGCGCAGGAAGGAAGGGGAGATGGTGGGAAAGCAACCCAGTTTTCTGGACAGGCTGCGAAGACGGAGCTAGTTCCCCGGGCGAAGAGAGCCACACCTGAGCATGTGGCCAGGTGTGCGCAGGAGAATCGGTGCCTCGCCAGCAGCAGGAAGCTGCTGCCCCTGACAGATCAGGGTGGGCTGGTCCTTTGCAAGGGGCAGAGGTAGCAGCAGGGTGGCGGCAAGGACTGTCCCCGGGCCCGCATTTACTCGCCCTCCCAACTTTGATAGCTGCTGTCGCAGAACGCTACGGGCTGTTGTGCAAATGGTGGAGAGAGCCACATAGCGGGGGCAGGTGCTGGTCTGCGGTGTGGACAAGAGGCGGGGGGCACCTGGAGGCCCTGAGCTGGAAGCAGAAGCAGCACCCCCTCCCCACAGGTCCGCTTCTGGGCAGAAAGGGGTTGGCAGAGGCAGAGGGCGGACGCCTGGGTGGGCAGGAGGGCCCTGGCCAAGCTCTGCAAAATGGATCTTATCAAGGAAAAAATAATAATTGGCTTCAGGGTAGCCTGAAGAATAAATCTTGGTTATGATCCAGCCTGTGGTAACTCATTCCAAAGCTGAATCACTTGGGGCCCGGTGCTTGCTCTCAGCAAACCCCGCTCCTTAGTAGCAGTGATGGCGTTCCCTAGTTGGTCATGAAACGTCCACAAGAAAACAAACAAGCTCAGAAAGCAACAAAGGACCCCACACTTCTCCTCCTCCCCCTGGCAAACCGATGTGGTTACCTAGATGGGTCATGAAACGTCTGCAAGAAAACCACCAAGCTCAGAGAGCCACAAGGACCCCTCATTTCAACCCATATTCTCCTTTATCGATGCTTCCTGGTTCTTTTCACAGGTTCATCTCTGCGTCAGAGTGTTTGCAGTGTGACTACTATTCTGAGACAACCCAGGAGCAAAACACAGCACACACAGAGTCTTTTTTGTCTTTTAACAATGGTTTATATACAAGACTACTATATACATACATACACGTGGTAGGCAAATATCTGGCAAGCATTCAATCTTCTTTACTCTGCACTGGAGAACCACAATGGAGATAGAACACAAGGAGAGAGAGGTACTCCCTCTCATGGCCTCATATATATATATAGACAGCTTCTTAAAGTGGTAAAACCCTGTGGGACCCACCCTCAGTCTTCAAGCGGCAAGAACCATGCTGAGTTCATCAGCCTTACAACAGCTGGTCAGTTCTTAAATCTCAATACCTTGACACTCTGGTTAGTCCTTGACATACATGATGGCAGCTGAATTTCAAAGCACATGGGTTCCCAACCCCCAGGCCGTGGCCCACTACAAGCTGAGACCCCAGCCACAGAACTGCCGGGCAAGCCCGGGCACGTACGTGCGGTTCCACCTTGCACACACAGCAGGCAGAGGAGCACAAGTGCATGACTCCAGTTGTGTGAGTGGTGGCCATTTGTGTGTGCAGAACCATCCTGTCCCCCCCCCACCCCCCACCAGTCATTAAGATTGGAGAGCGACAACCATCACGGAGTCTCAATCATATGTCGTGATGGTTGTCGCTCTCCAATCTCAATCTCAATCATATGTCGTGATGTCAACAGGTTGATTTTATGACGCTGTTTTGCACCAGTCCAGAGGTGGGATTCAGCCAGTTTGGACCAGTTCTGGTAGTGGAACTTTTGAGTGGTTTGGAGAACCGGCCGATCCCCCCCTCTGACTGGCCCCGCCAGCCCCATCTCTTCTCTGCCTCCCATTGAGTCCCAGCTGATCGGCTGGGTCTCCTTTGGTTGCCCTGCACAGGAGAACGGAGCTGGAAAGCAGGTCAGTGGGGTGGGGAGGGAAGGGGGATTTTGCAGTAACCTTCCCCTGTCATGCCCACCATGCCACACCCACCAAGCCATGCCACACCCACCAAGCATACCACACTCACAAGCCATGCCCACCAAGCCATGCCACACCCACCAAACCACGCCGACAGAACCACTCGCAAAATTTTTTGAATCCCACCACTGCACCAGTCACTACAAGAGCCCCTCCGTCATAAAACAAACCCTGCCGTAGTTCAATGAATGCCACGGTTGTTAAGCAAAGCGAGCCCTGAGTTCCCTGGGCCGCACTTTTGCAGAAGACCAATAGAAACTTCCAGTTTTCACAAAAAGTGTTTTACAGGTAGTCCTCAACTTACAACGGTTCATTTAGTGACCTCCCAAAGTTCCAAAAATCCGATTTATGACCACTTTTCACACTTATGACCCTTTCAGCATCCTGGTGGTCGCGGGGTCAAAATTCAGACCATTGGCCACTGACTTGTATTTACGACGGTCTCAGTGTCCCCGGGATCGCGTGATCCCCTTTTGCGACCTGCTGACAAGCAAAGTCAATGGGGGGGGAAACCAGATTCACTTAACGACCGGGTTCCTCGCTGAACAACTGCAGTGACTTTCTTAATGATGGTGGCAGGAAAGGTCGTAAAACGAGGCCAAAGCTCACTTAACTCTCTCAGCAGCATATATTTTAGGCTCAGCTGTGGCCGTAAGTCGAAGATCACCTATATCTACTTTACAAAGCATAGTAGCAGCGTCCTCTAGTCGTTCAATGCGTTGTGGGAAGCCGTAAACAAGGGCTGAAGGTAGTCCTCGACTTATGACCACAATGGAGCCCAAAACATCCGCTGCTAAGCAAGACGGTTGCTGTGGGTTTTGTCCCATGTTATGAACTCTCTTGCCCCGGTTGTTAAAGTGAATCACTCCAGACGTTAAGTAAGTCACATGGTTCTTAAGCGAATCTGGCCTCCCCCTTGGCTTTGCTGGTCAGAAGGTCGCAAAAGGGGACCACGTGACCCCTCCCCCCCCGGGACGCTGCACCCGTCGTAAATACGAGTCACTTGCCAAGCGCCTGAATTTTGATCACATGACCCTGGGGAAGGCTGCAACGGTCGTTAAGTGTGAAAAACAGTCCAAAGTCACCTCTTTCGGTGCCGTTATAACTCCCAGCGGTCACTAAATGGATCCAGGGCAGCCTGGCATTCGCACTAAGACGAGTGAGTTTTGCGGACTCACAAGCCAGAGAGCTTCAGGAGGAGCCCGCAGTTGCTGCTCCATTTGCAGCCTTGCCAGGTATTGGCCTGCAGCCCCACACCTGGGAGGCCCAGGTGAGAGGCTGCAGCCCAGGGGGTGCCCGAAGGAGGAGCACAGCTGGAGCAGAGACAGGTGGGAGGGCTGGGGAAGCCAGGGGGAGTGGGGGGGGTTAGGCCATGGCTGGCTGGAAGGGAGGGAGACGTGGCCTCCCCCTGGCCCTGGGTGGGGAGGGGTATTCCTGTCCCACCCCTGGTCCCCTGGCAGCCAGACAAGCGTTTGAAGGCTCTCCCGTGTGGATTGATGGGTGGCCTTGGCGTCTCTTCCTTGCCAAGCCCTCCAAAATTTTCCCCTTGAGTGGCAGCTGCCAATAGGTCCTTCCCTGCATGCCAGGCAGAGGACGATTCCCTTTCGGGGGTTGGGGGGGGGGGGGGCCCGGAAGGAAAGGGGGGGGGGCGGGGCCGGAAAAAGGGGGGGGGGGGGGAGGGAGAGAGGGAGGAAGGAGAGAAAGAAAGAGAAAGAGAGAAAGGAAGGAGAGCAAGAGGGAGAGAACGAAACAGAGAGAAACAGGCCTTTTATTTATAAAATGCCCCTTCTTGCCGATTGAGTGGATGCATCATAGTTCTTGCCATAGAATCGCCATAGAGTCCCATAAAAATGACAATCTGACACCCCAATCGTTGGGGGCAGCCAAAACAGAGCCAATGGGGAGGGGAGAAGATTTCTCCAGATCCTGCCCAGGAGGGCCCAGCCAAGCCAGCTGTTCTGCCCATGGACTGAAAATGATGGACAGCAGCCAGAGAGAAAGCGGTGGTACAAAACGGGTCAAAACTATTTCTGGGTGCCTGGTGGGGCACAGCTCTCTCTCCAGGCCCTCCCTGACAATTGAAGGGCTTCCTTGGTTGGTTGGTTGGTTGGTTGGTTGTCTGGCTGGTTTGTTGGTTGTCTGGCTGGTTGGTTGGTTGGTTGTCTGGCTGGCTGGTTGGTTGGCTGTCTGGTTGGTTGTCTGGCTGGCTGTTTGGTTGGTTGGTTGTCTGGCTGGTTGGTTGGTTGGTTGGTTGGCTGGCTGGCTGGCTGGTTGGTTGGTTGTCTGGCTGGCTGGTTGGTTGGTTGTCTGGCTGGCTGGCTGGCTGGTTGGTTGGTTGTCTGGCTGGCTGGCTGGCTGGTTGGTTGTCTGGCTGGCTGTTTGGTTGGTTAGTTGTCTGGCTGGTTGGTTGGTTGGTTGGTTGTCTGGCTGGCTGGTTGGTTGGTTGTCTGGCTGGCTGGTTGGTTGGTTGGTTGTCTGGCTGGCTGGTTGGTTGGTTGGTTGGTTGGTTGTCTGGCTGGCTGGCTGGTTGGTTGGTTGGTTGTCTGGCTGGCTGATTGGTTGGTTGGTTGGTTGGTTGGTTGGCTGGCTGGCTGGCTGGTTGATTGGTTGGTTGGTTGGCTGGCTGGCTGGCTGGTTGGTTGATTGGTTGGCTGGCTGGCTGGCTGGCTGGCTGGTTGGTTGTCTGGCTGGTTGGTTGGTTGGTTGGTTGGTTGGGATGATGTGCCATCAGGTCAAGGTTGGTTTTCTCCAGAAGGATCTGATCCCAGCCAGGTCCTCCAAAGGTGTAGGTGAGCCCACCTAATCTATCTTGTTAGCTGGTTGCTCCTTCCACCTTCCCCAGTATTAGGGACTTCTCAAGGATCGTTCTCTAACCTTCATCACATCATATCATCATAACCTTTATATCATATCATTATCTTCATCATCATCATATTATCTTCATCATATCATTTTCATCTTCATATCATCATCTTCATATTATCTTCCTATCATTTTCATCTTCATATCATCATCATATATTCATATGATCATTATATCATCTTCATATCATCATCATCTTCATCATATCATCACCTTCATCCTCCTCCTGCTCCTGGCCAGGAGAGGCCAAGCTGCAGCTGCAAGCAATGCAGCTTCTTCAGCCCAGGAGAGGGAGGGGTCCAAGTTTGGCCCAAAGGAGGCTTGCCTAATATCTACCAGGACCCCCAACCCAGCTGGGCATAGCCTTGGCCGGGGGGGGGGGGGGGGGGGGGCATGCATGCTGAGCCCCTGCAGAGCAGAGGGAAGTGCCCAAGAAGAGGAGGAGGAGGAGGAGGAGGAGGGCTGAGCCCACCCCTAAGTGGCCCTTTCCCCCCCCCTCACCCAGCCTGCCCCTCCAGCCCTGGCCCCTCCTTCCTGCTGCCCCAGGGGGTCTGGTGGGGTCCATCATCCGCATGAGAAAGGCCTGTATGGCCAGCCCCTTCCCCTTTCTTTCCCCCCCCCACCAGGTTCCCAGCCAGAGCAGCCTCCTCAGCAGAGACCTCAGAGCCCTGTGGCTGGGCCCCCTCCCCGGCCATGGCCACCTGGACCTCCCTCCATTCTGGGCCTGGGGAGGGCAGCCTGGATCCCAGGGGGCCCCTCCTGGCTGTGGCCCAAATTCCCCCCCTGGACGAGGAGGGGCTGGAGGCGGCAGAGGGAGGGGATGAGGGCCCCGGCCAGGAGGGCCCCTCGGCCAGGAGAGGGAAGAAAAAGAAGAAGTACCACCGGCACCCCAAGCCCCCCTACACCTATCTGGCTATGATTGCCTTGGTCATCCAGGCATCCCCGGAACGGAGGCTCACCTTGTCCCAGGTAAGGCGGAAGGAACCAGGAGGTGGGCTGGGGGCTTTTGTGAGGGGGGAGACCGGGGGTGGGGGTGGGGGGAGGACTCAATGCCTGCCCTTCTGGTGGGGTCCTGGGTGGCCCCTTGTCAACCTGGGTCCAGGGAGGGGGTCCCCCAGGGAGGAGCCAGAGGAGGAAGAGCGGGGGGGGTGTTCCCCATTTTAGGGCAGCCCAGGTCAAGGCAGCTTCCCTGGTGGGGGTGGGGGGGGGGAGGCAGATGATGTGCCCGCCCTGCCTCCCCACCTCAAATAACCCAGGAAGGGAGGAGAGCCCCCTCCTTATCTGGCTGGGCAGAGGGAGATTATCTGCAGCCGTAATCCTCCCTTAATCCATTATCTAGATCTGATCCGGAGGTCTTATCCAAACATTATCCAAGCCTCCTACCTCCCCCCAGCCCCTCCAGTTCAGCTGGAAGGCACCAAAAGCCAAGGTTGTCTGGCTGGCTTTGTGTGTGTGTGTGTGTGTGTGTGTGTGTGTGTGATATTTCTGAATCTGCTGGGAGGGGGGGTGTCTCGGTCTGTCTCAAGAGTTTTATTCCAGCCCCTCCCTCCTCCCCATAGTCCCCTTGGCTTGGAGGCAGAGAGACCCCGGATCAGCCTGGCCCTCCTGAAGCCCCCCCTCTCCCTCCCCAGGGCTGCTCTGCCCAGTGGGGTTGCAGTCACCCCACAGCCCCCTCCCCATTGAACCAGTTTGTGGGTCTTCTCTTTGCAATTGGGGGAGCGGTGGGGGGGGAGAAGAGGCCAGCCACCCAACAAGGAAATGCTTGATCCTAAAATTTGCAAATAAAGGCACAAATTGAGCTAGGAACAGCTGAAATCACTCTCTCTCCCCTTTCTTTTTCTTTCTTTCTTTCTTTCTTTCTTTCTTTCTTTCTTTCTTTCTTTCTTTCTTTACTTTCCTTCTTCCTTTCTTTCCTCTCTTTCCTTCGCTCTCTTTCCTTCGCTCTCTTTCTTTCCTTCTCTTTTTCCTTCTCTCTTTCCTTCTCTCTCTTTCTTTCCTTCTCTTTTTCCTCTCTTTCCTTCTCTCTCTTTCTTTCCTTCTCTCTTTCCTTCTCCC